>JANIPN010837062.1:0-25570 GCA_027478595.1 Erythroxylum anguifugum
CCCTCAACGCCAACTGCATAAGTTTAAAAGTAACTGTATATATTTTGGAATATTAAGTAAATTAGGTTCAACAGTGATGAACACCTACGTAGAAGTTCAAGATCCAAAGGTGTTGGGACCACATAATGGCAAACAGAAAACATTTGATTATGTATATAATAAGGACAATCACGTATTCAAGGTGGTGGGACCATATGCAGAAAACAGAAAACATTTGATTATGCATATAATAAGGACAATCTCTACACGTATTCAAGGTGGTGGGACCATATGCAGAAAACAGAAAACCCATTTGATTATGCGTATAATAATGACAAACAGAAAACCCATTTGTGCAGAAGAAAGGCTTGAGACTTACCTCTTTGGCATGAGCTGCGTAGAAGAAAAGCAGAAGAAAGGCAGGCTGAAGCTGTGCAGAAGAAAAAGGCGGGAGCTGTGATATGTGTGGGAACTGGCTGTGTCCTTTTTGTTAAATAAGGATATAATAGTAATTTACTTATATTAGGCTTGTCTTGTCCTGAATTTCCCCTCCTTTTCCACCAATTTGGTGGGAAATTCATTTGGTCCAAATTTCTCTCCTATTCCTCTCTATTCTCTCACTTTCCCTTTGCTTAATTTTATCCAAACAATGGAAAGGAAGAGAAATGCATTTCCCTTCCTTTCTTTTCCCTTGCTTTCCTTCCATCCAAACAAAGGCTTAGACTTAATGCAGACATTTTATGTACCTTTTGTTTCCCGTAATTTAGTTTCCTTATCTAAATTTGATTATGTTGGTTATATTTTCAAATTTGGGAATGGATGTTTCACTTTCTGGTATTCTTTATGATGACCAATACAAGTTAAATCTTGATAACCTTTTTATTGAAACCCCACTAACCCTGCATCATAATGTTGGTACTAAACGTGATTTAATTAATAAAAGTTCAGCTTTCTTGTGGCATAAATGTTTAGGTCATGTTTCCAAAGAAAGACTACAAAGGTTGGTAAAGAATGAAATTTTACTAGATATGGGCTTTACTGATTTTGGTGTGTATGTGGATTGCATTAAGGGAAAGCAAATCAAAAACACAAAGAAAGGAGCCATAAGAAGCACACAGTTTCTTGAAATTGTACACACTGACATATGTGGGCCTTTTGATGTTCCATCTTTTAGTGGAAGAAAGTATTTCACCATATTTATTGATGACTTTTCACGTTATAAATATGTCTATTTATTGCATGAGAAAACTCAAGCAACAAATGCGTTATAGGTGTTTGTTCATGAGGTAGAAAGGCAATTAGATAGAAAGGTGAAAATTGTTAGATCTAACCGTGGTGGTGAATTTTATTAAAAATATAATGAGTCAAGATAACACCAAGATCTATTTGCCAAATTTCTTAAAAAGCATGGTATATGTGCTCAATACACAATCCCAGGTACACCACAACAAAATGGTGTGGCAAAAAGGCGTAATTATACATTAATGGATATGATTAAGAGTATGTTAAGTAATTCGTCTTTACCCTTATCATTGTGGATGCATGCATTGAGGTATGCTATTTACTTGTTAAATAGGGTTCCTAGTAAGGTAGTTCCAAAGGCTCCTTTGAACTGTGGATTGGAAGGAAACCTGGTCTAAGGAACCTACATGTTTGAGGTTACCCCGCAGATGTAAGAATTTATAATCCACATGAAAAGAAATTGGATGTAAGAACAATTAGTAGATTTTTTATTATTTATCCAGAAAAGTCTAAAGGGTATAGATTTTATTGTCCTAATCATACAACAAGAATTGTTGAAATTGGAAATGCTAGGATCATTGAGAATGGTGAAACCAGTGAAAGTGTTGAAAGACCATTTAATGTAGTTATTGAAGAAATAAAAGTTCAAGTTCCCTTACCGACTTCTTCAATACATGTTACTCCTAAAGTTGTAGAACGGTTTGACAATTTATAGGAGCAACAAATAAACGATCAAACACTTCATGAAGAGCTTGCAATTGATGAAACTATTGAATTTGCAATTAATGTTCCAATTATAGAATAGCTACAAGAAATAGCATTAAGAAGGTCTCAAAGTCCTAGAAAACCAGTTGTTTCTAATGATTACGTGGTATATCTACAAGAGTAAAATTTTGACTTAGGAAATAAGGATGATCCAATTTTGTTTGCATAAGCCATTTGAAAGTATTTATTTTACTAAATAGATTGATGCTATGAAAGAAGAGTTGAATTCTATATGGGAGAAGCCAATTATGTGATAGGAATTAAAATATTTCGTGACAGGTCACAAGGACTATTAAACTTATCTTAGAAAGCTTATATTAATAAGGTCTTAAAGAGATTTGATATGAAAAATTGTTCTGCAAGTGTATTTCCAATTAAAAAAGGAGACAAGTTTAGTCTTAATCAATGTCCAAAGAATGAATTGTAACATAAGAAAATGATAAATATTCCTTATGCATCAATTGTTTGAAGCCTAATGTATGCTCAAACTTGCACCAAACTATACATTAGCTTTGCTGTCAATATGCTAGGCAGGTATCAAAGTAACCTTGGCTTGGATCATTGGAAATATGCAAAGAAAGTTTTGAGATATTTACAAGGTACTCAGGATCATATGCTCACTTATAGGGGATTCAACCATTTGGAAGTAACTGGATATTCATATTCAAAATTTGCCAATTGCATTGATACCAAAAAATCCACTGTAACTGCATTTTGAAGTTTGCAGTGTTGGCGACTGGAGAAATCTGGATATTCGAATCAAGTGATTGGCAGTTTTTTGACAACCTTAAAGTCGTCTGGGTTGAGTCAAAAGAAGTAAGTGCCTAGTAAGGAAACTAAGTCCAGCAAGGATTAGAACTCTAATCTAAAAAGGAATTTTATTAGTTTCTGAAGACGAAGATTCCTCTGTTTAGAAGATCACTCTGTTCTTATCTTCTGGGATTTCCTGTACAAAACAGAAGCGAAGAAGGACTCTACTACTTAGCTCTATAAAAGGAGAAGTCACAGCAACAGCAAGGGTGCGTGTCAAGAATTCGAGTGAGACACAAACTGAGAGTTGTTAACATCTGCGTGGGAGAGGGGTTAACGTTTTCGGGGGTTGTAGTTTGGGGTTTAATTCGTCTGGGTATTAGGTGTTTCACCATCTGTGTGAGGTGATTTCGATTTGTGGGAACAGAGATTGAAATATTGCCATCTGTGTGTTAGGCATCTTGCGTGAGGAGTGTTTAGAGATTGCGTGAAGAGTGTTCTTAGAATACTAGAGGCTTGACCTTATCTTCGTGTATTCTTTTTGGAATTATAGTGAAAACTTTGAAACTGGGCAAGGCCCCGCTGATGTAGGATATCTCTTGATATCTGAACAGTGATATCATATTCTGCGTATTTTAATTTTCTGCACTTTGTGTTTGTGTGTTTCATACGACACTTTATCGAGCTTACAATTTCATCCACTTTTGGCTACCTCTTCTTATTAGTTAGAGGGGCTATTTATTAGAAAAGTGTGAAGAAGTCTATCATTGTTGTGTCCACTATGAAAGCTGCATTTGTAGCATGTATTGAAGCTACAATTCAAGGATTATGGTTGCGAAACTTTATTTCAGGACTTGGAGTTGTTGACAGTATTGCCAAGTCGCTAAAAATGTATTGTGATAATTATAAAACAGTTTTTTTTTTGCAAAGAATGACAAGTATTCTAAATGTGTTAAACATATGGAATTAAAATACTTGTTTGTCAAAGAAAAAGTTCAGAAACAAACAATGTCAATTCATCATATTAACACTAATTATATGATTGCAGATCCTTTGACGAAAGGATTGGCACCGAAAGTCTTTAAAGAACATGTTGCAATAATGGGTTATTAAGATTTATGATATTTGTATTTTGACACTGTAAAATGTTTACGTTTTTGTCAATCCTATTTTATAGTGTACATTTATGAATAAATTATATTGATAGGATTTGTTGTTAAATAAGACATGATTGTTGGACCATTAATGTATTTCTTATTTATGGATCATATTGAATAAAGCGCTAATATTGTAGTACGTGGAAGGAATTATGGCATTTGTTAAGATGTGAAACCGCTACAACTCTTATTGATATCTTTGTTTGAATGTGATTTATGATGTCATCAATATTAAAGGATTTAGCAAAGTTTATGAACATAATGTTTATTTATTACACCATCATATCAATGAGCCAAGTGGGAGAATGTAAAACCTATATATTATATGTGGCTCATTATATTTATGATCTTAATAATATTAAGTGATAAATTTTGATTGGTTAATTTGATTAAGTAAGATAAGGTTGATTAACTAAAATAAGGTTTTGTTTTAAACTTATCGTTTGATGAGAACGGTTCAGATATCCTTGTTACATAGAAACTGGTCCCCTCTCTCACTTCTGTTTATTTTTTTCACCATGAGAAAGCAAGATTATTGAGGGAAAAATGAGAGAAATCAAGTTTCCTTATATTTAATCATTCAAAAGGGTTTTTCTCAATTACAATTAAACTAAACTCATGGATAAAAGTATGTAATTCATATTTTATATTTTGGTATAAAGCATAGAATTTTAAGATTTGGGTTAAGGATTATTGTGAACATGTCTATGCAACAAATTATGCTTACAATTGCTACATTGGTTGATTAGTATACCTAAAAATCCTAATATTGGACGCCCAAATTTCATATTGGTCAATTAAACTTCTTGGAACAAGTTTTCAATTTTTTCTTAAGGTTTTTTGAAAGATTAAAAACACTATCCATCAAAAATTTATTGAAAACCATTTCAAAAGTTTCACAAAACAAGTTTTCTTTAGACATCAAAACAAATTTTCTTTTGATTATAACCAAATACATGCAATACATATTAAGGGTAAATAATAAAATAATAATTAAACTCTCAATTCATTAAAATGAACACGATAAGATTACAAGATTGTAATGATTTATTTAAATATTGACATGTATTTTCACTTGAATTCTTTTGAAAATTTCTTAAGTTGCATATGCATTTCACTTTACTAATTTTCTTTATCTTTTAATTACTCAATTGATTCAATTGACTTTTTACTAAATTTAAGCTTCCATTGAACTTGTTCTTCACACATGAACTCACTAATATCGCAAAATATACAAGCATTAGTAATAGCATATTTTATTGTGACCACAATTATGAGTTCAAATCTTATTTGATTTAACAATTTTCATAAGTCATAAAAGAGGAAGAGAACAAAATTAAAAATAAATATACAAATTCAATCAGATAAGTATTTTTACCAAATGTAAAAATTAAAATTAAAAAATAGAAATATATAAGAATTTAAATTTTAGAACCTTTTTAATAATGCTTAACATATACTTTTCTTGATTTTCGGTATGAATATTACTCATTAAAATAATTATAATTTAGAATATGCCATAATATTAAACATATAAAATACTATATAATTTTTAAAATAAAAACATGCTATAGTAAAGATTATAATAATATTAATATATATAAGTTTTAAATCACATCCTTCCTTTTAAACTGACTTAACACAACACATTTGCAAATTATTGGAAATATGTAAACATAATTTATATAAAATTAATTTAAAGAATTTTACGAAATAAAGCATGTCTCCAACCTATTTGATACAAGTACCCACTGAAATACCCATTTAACGTCCTTCTGTTCTCTCTTTTAGCAACGATGGATGAGACGCTGAAGAAAGGTTCGGTAACACCCCTTTCGTGCATGTTTCCGGTGCACGAAGCGCAGAAGGCAGCAAAACGTGTGGAGGATTCGATTACTGAGAAGCAGAAAGAGCTGGGCAGTCTCAAAGACTTCATTTCAGACAATACCAGTCTCATCAACCTCGTTTCCGGACTTCCCGATGAGCTCCACCACGACATCATGGTTCCCTTTGGGAAAGCTGCCTTCTTTCCTGGCCGTTTGATACACACCAATGAATTTATGGTTAAAATAGGCAACTTTGTTTCTCGAATTTTAAGTGAAATATGCTGTTTCTTCAAAGTCATGTTAGTTGGTTGTTTCTATTCCTTTGCAGGTTCTTTTAGGAGAAGGTTACTATGCGGAGAGAACTAGCAAGCAAACTGTTGAGATTTTGAAGAGGAGAGGCAAAGCTTTGGATTCACAAGTTGAATCTCTTCAAGCAAACTTGAAGGATCTTCGAGCTGAGGCTTTGTTTTTTAATGCTACAGCATCTGAGTCTGCGGTTTGCTTCACAATTTGATCTTTATTTGTCTGGTGTAAATCGCCTTGGACTATTCCGTTGTCTAAATTTGTTAGACATGTAAATGATATCCCATGTCACCAATTAGACCTTTATGTATCCAACTTTCTTTTGTCACTGCTAACTTCAGAAATTTCCGTAACTTGCTTTTATGGATTACCATGAACGTCATGGCTTGGAGTGCAGTTACCTGATAAGTTCTTCCTAGTGAGGGGATATAACTAGGCTAGAGGATTCCAGTTTGATGCCATTTTGGTCAGAATTTGAATAGTTTTTTGTGTATATAGCCTAGATTAGGAACTTCTGTACTTATATTCTCAGGGGAAAAGTGTGATGCTGCTTCTGGATGAGAGTCAACTGTTGTTCTGATTTATCACTGTAGTCGAAGCGCTAAAAAGCCTCTACATGTTGTCTGCATTTGCTTTTGCAGCTGTTGTTTAGATTTTTTATGTTGTTATCTACAAAAGAAGAAAAGATTT
Organism: Erythroxylum anguifugum; assembly: GCA_027478595.1. Classification (NCBI taxonomy): domain Eukaryota; kingdom Viridiplantae; phylum Streptophyta; class Magnoliopsida; order Malpighiales; family Erythroxylaceae; genus Erythroxylum; species Erythroxylum anguifugum. The sequence continues at coordinate 6,713 of JANIPN010837062.1, forward strand.
TCTTAAGCTGTTATATTTTTTTCTTCTTATTTTGCCCTCTGCTTCTTCAATAGGAGGGTCTTGTGGAGATTAGGGAAGATTATGTGGAGGAAAATGGTGGCCAAACAGGACAAAAATCAGGTAGGTAGCCTCTTGTATTTGCTGTCAGTAGCAGCTTCCTTGTTTGTTTAAATTGAACTACATATACAACGTGATTAACTTTTGACCTTGATAGATGATTAGTATTGACAGGCTTATTATAGAAGTTACAAAGCTTAGATTTTCTTTTTCCTGTTCTTCGTCCTTCTTCTTAGCCTCCTGTAAATTTCTTGTTCCATTCTTTCCCAAAAACCTTTTCATTGTTAAAGTTGATATTTCCTCTAATATTGAGACAACCTGTCATGAAATAATCATCTCTAAAGAAATACCATTTCTATTTGTTAGCAAAGAAAATTCTAATCTAATCCAAGATTTGGACTTCATATGATTTTCCTCTTGGCGTCCTGTGCCATCTGACGCCAAAGGGAAAAACTTTTGGTCCTGAATAATTCCTTTCTTTGTTTATTCGCTGGTGTAGTCCCTCTACTAACTGTGGAAAGGTCTTTGTGGCAGTTTGAGACTCGGTTGTACTGTGACTGACATCCATGCTGTGTAGATTGTGTGACCCATTATTGGATTCAAACTAGGTACATGATATGACATTATGCTTGTTCCCTTAAAACTTTATCACATGAAATCAATATTACTTAGATGCAGCCTTTTATAAGTAAATGGGTTTGTTGAGAGTCGGGGCATCAGCAGAACGTTGAAGTTTTGACTTTATTGGGACATGTACTCTTTGTGGAACATGTTCACTTCTTAAATAGAGTTAATAGTAGCATAATTTAAACAAAGTTTTTTTCTATGTTTCCTGATAAAAAACAGTTTGAATGAAGAACAAGGGAGTTAACAAACAGCATTAGGGATGTCATTTCTGGTTCTTTGAAAAAAACCATCATGGCACGCTTGATGTGCAAGACCTGCATGAGATTCTCCCTTAGTCAACCATTATGATTGTAGATCCACAACGCATCCACTTCAGATGAAACATTATAAAAAATCAAGTAGGGGATGTAAATCTTGTCTTCCTCTTACTGGTTAGCATGTTGGTTTAACAAATCCATGAACCAGATTGCTACTCTCAGGCAATCCTGCTTTTGACAAAGCTGATATATTGTATCATTGACATATATTGCACATTTTAATTTGGCATTTTGTCTGAAATTGATTGTATATGAGCTTTTGCAAAGAATGAAGTTTCTGAAACCTTCTATATTGATTTTTACAGCCTTCATGAGCATTTCTGGACTTGCTTCAATACTAGTAGTTTCTTGTTAAGCATAAATTACTGATCTGCTGCTACCTCCCTTCAAAAGCTAGGAATCTTCATCACTTTTTTTTCAGGGACAGAAGATGAGCAAGTTACGGTTCTAGATGATGAATACGCCCGTATCATGTCCAGGTTGGATGAACTTGAGAAAGAAGAGCTAGCAGCTGAGGATGAAAATCAGAGTGATGAAGATGAGCATTCAAATACAGTTGATAGTTATGATGAGAGTGAGAAAGAGAAGCAATCTGGTGGTGGTGACAGTAATAGCAATATCCATACTTCTTCAGAGGTAAAGGATTCATATCTCTGACTCTAGGAAATTTGACCCTCATTCAGGTTGTAATTTTCATGTTTCTCGACTGTATTTACCATGATTGATGGCAGATGTGGGAGCTAGAACACCAGTTGAAGCAAGGATATCCAACCACAAGGGTTTTATCCAATAAGGATAGCAATAAACCTAATCTTACTGAACAATTGAGTGTAAGAAATTGCATATCTTCATTCAGTTATTTTCTTAGTTCTGGATCAGTTTTATTTGTTCTTAACTGCGACCTCTTAAATTGTAAATTGTAGGGCTCAGGATTAGAAGTGGGGCCAATTCCTAAAGGTTAGTGGCTGTTCCATGTTACTTTTTATTTGTGATTGTGTATATAGATTTCTTCTTGCTTTGTAGTTATGTTATTGGAGGCAGGGTGTCAGTGGTGGAGCAGGGGAGGAGATAGGGAGAGGGAATGGGGCATGTTTAAAGGAAATTTTAGTTTTCTAATTGATTGAAATTTCACAGCAAAGTTTATACAGTGCTTAAAACTAGTATATTGTTATGTGTTTACCATTAATGCCATTGAGATACATGATTCACTTGTTTACGAGGAGATCTCACTTGTGGACGTGAAAACACTAAGGTAATAGTTGCTACAATTTAGGCATTTACGTAATTTCTGCTGCATTATGTCCAACATTTGTTGGGTTTGGTCGAAAAGAGCATGCATAGGATTATCATGGTTTTAAATAGCAGACTGTTACTGCTAAAGTATTTGTAATTACATAAAATAACTTAACTAAATTTATTTTATAATGGAGTAATTTATAATAATTTAGTATAAATTATTATTTTTGCTCTTAACTTTTCAAAATATAGGATAATAACTATTGATTAAAAATAATAATTTTTTTGATAACATTAAAATTTTAATGAAAATTTTATATGTTTTGCTATACTAACTATTATGAATATTTATTATTGCTATAGAAAAAAATCAAGTTTTTAAATTAAGTTGTGGGTATTTGAAAATTTTCACAGCTGCACTGTTTGCAGTCTGTAATTTAACTTTCGCATTACTTTCAGACAAAAAATTTGCGACACAGTCATGACTGCAATTTAAAACCTTGAATGCGATCTTCATGAGATGATGCCTATCATGCTGAGTTGCTTAAATCTTTAATTAATGGACACATACAATGTTAATACATTAAAGGTTATGATAAATATATAAACTAGATTAGAAATTTATCAAATGATGATGAAAGTCTTGTGAGCTTTTGGGGTTAATTTTAGTATGTGGTGGCTGTTACAGTTGATGGTAGCATGTTCTGGTGTTGAAAGATGATATTTGAAAAATATGAAACAATGAGTTCATGACATTTAAGATGATAGAGAATTACATTTCATTCCGCCATGTTATGTTGAACCTAACTTAACAATGCCATGATTGTTACATTACAGCTTGTTTAACTAAACCAGAAAAAGAAGGGAGGGAGAGGGGAAGGGGTTGGATGCTACACTACACCATTTTTCTTCTTTGCTTGTATAATTTCTTACAAACTGTTTATTTATCCCTCAATTAGTCAACATTATGCCTTTCTCAAGTCACATATATATGAATGACTTTATTGAGTTTCTACGAACTTTATATAGTATGATTATCTGGGAAGATGACTAGATCATAGGCTGGGTTCTCAAACTACTAAACTGTATGTATTATTTCTAACTCTTTTACTTCTATGTATTTGTTCTTCTATTTGATACCTTAGTTGGACCATGGCTCTGCCACTCTTATAATCTTTTTCTCTTAACAGATGAAAAGTATGCAACTCAGAATGTAGTGTCTCTTCCTCACCAGAAGGATGTCCTGCTGCCGAAAGTAGGAGAGGAAGTCACAGAAGTGTCTTTATCAAGAAAAGAGGTACTTATAATGTGCTTCATAGCACCTTTGGTCTCTCCTTAGTAATTTTCATCATGGAGGAAAATCTGTAAAACATTATCATTTTCAATGGAAACAGATGATGGATTGATTTTTGTTGTAAGTTAACTCATCTTCCTATATGTGAAGCAGTCTAGCTGCTCTTGCTTCTCAAAAATCATTTTCTTGATACAAGTAAATTACATATGCACCGTGGACATTTCAGTTCTGATACTTTCCATAATATTCCTTCAATTCATATGTATAACACGTCCTTCTCCATTTGTTGTCCCCTGATGTTTTGTTTAGGACTTATTGTTGATGACATTTAGCTGTCTGTCATTCAGCTCTGTTGCTTCATGGACTATTTGCCAAACGTGATATAATGAAGGATAGATAAAGTATGCTTGTTGTTGAGTTATGGTGTTACTTGATAATTGCAACATGGCCATTTTGATGGATTTGTCAAGGATAGATAAAGCACCGTTGTTCTCAAGTCTTATGCGTTTTGATAATATCTATGCTCTTTGTACCCTTAAAAAGAAAACTTGCAGTATCTGAGCCTGCATGAATGGATGCAAAAGTTAACGATTCATAATGAAATCTTGTATGTTGATATATGTTAGCAGTTTAAAATAGTTGATGCTCAAACTTTAATGCATTTTTTACTTGGATTTAAAGGTGAGAGAGGTCTTTACATTGAGGAAGATATCTTTCACTATACTTCATAAATTTATAGTTGCACCAGTTCTAGTAGAATGTATCATGTTGAAAAAAAGAGACTAATTTTGGTTGTGATAAAATCTAAGTTCCTCTGCCAAACTTTTCTGGCTAAGTGCGAAAATCTAGTATAAATAGTTGAAGTTAATGTTTTATTATGGTCCTTCTACTCATATTATCTTTCCCTTCGAGTCATTTTACTTCAATTTGCAATCAAGTCAGTTTATTATTTGAAATGTGTCAAAGACATCCTTGCAAACTTTTTAGACAACTAAATTTTGTCACCATACTTTTCAATAGTAGTCTTTAATATAGAAATTCACTGATTGAATTGAAATAGGAAAATGACAAGTAGGAGGGCTGACAAAAGCCTGTTTTTCAATAAATTTCCAGTGGAGTTGATAGAATGAATGAATTGATTATTTTAATGATATAAGGGCTGAAAAGAAAGAAGAAAGCAATTTAGGATTTGAATTTGGAAATTTGGTAACTAGGAAGACTAAAAGTTAGGTTACCTGCAGATATCGTACTATGAAAATCATTAATCCTGGATGTGGTGGGTTCTGTTTGTGATGAACTATTAGAAAATTAACTTGAAAGCTGCAGCCTTAAAGGTACAATGGAAAACTGCGGAAGATAAAGAAAGAATAAAACTTGATTTTATGCCTATATATTCTCAAACTAAGCTATTATCTTGTCCGCTTTGTTGTGTGCATGTCTTCCTTATTACTGAAATGGGCATTCATTAATTGTTAAGCTGCTGCTTGGTCCACTACTTAACTTGGTATCACTACTACAATTGTAGGCTTTCACAGGCTCTATCCTGGAGCGCTCTGATGAAATGCCATCAAATGCCCAAATGCAAAAGCAGACATCGCAGGTATATATATTCCTTCCTTGCTTCTACTGGAATCGAGGAGTTCACGATTTTAGTTATCTTTTTATGCATCTTTATGTTTATCTTTTAGTTCTCATCTTCCGATTCTGGTTGCCTAATCTGCCACGCTTGCTTTGCTAGACACCTTTGGAGTCTTCAAAACCAAGATTTGACAGTTCAAAGGTGCGTTTCCTATTTTGACTCGATTCCTATAATCAATTCACATTCGTAATATTGTTAAAACTCCTCTTATTAAGGACTGCAGGCATTTACTGGTTCAATCGTGGAGCGCACTACTAACGTGCAAACAGATCCAAACGCGGGTTCATCAAAGGTAGTGGTCTGAGCCATTGGTTCTGAGTGTACTCGTTTTTGTAATTCTGTTTTGATTAGTTGATTATTACATTGTAGTATCAAATCCTGATTACGACATTGGATTTGGACTTTGCAGTTATCAAATGCACAGCCCTCTAGGCCAATTTCTAGGTTCAAGCAGCAGAGAAGATAGCTGTAGCTGGCAGTTTACCTAGCAATTTCCGAAGTTACATCACTGATAAGCTCGATCACCTATTTGTAAATAATTCCCTTGAGATGACTCGCTCTAGTTTTGGATGTTATTTATCGTCTGCTGCTTTTTTCTTTTTGGTTTAATTTCATTGACACAAAGTTGAAGATGAAGTAGAATGAACTAATTAATTTGATACCACAGAATGATTGTGATAATATATACACACATATATACATCTGGGAATTTACAAGCTTACTACTAGCAGACAAATCCTACTAAAGAACTAGCATTTACCCACTGGGTGCCTTTTCCTTTCTTTTCTTGTAGTCTCGAAGCACCTGCTCCCTCTCATAAGGACTTGCCGATAGAACCCACTTGCTAAATTCTACCTCTCCCATTCCCAGGGACTGAGAGAGGCGAACATAATGTGTTTTTTTCCGACCCTTATCATCAGCTGATTTCTTTCTTTGTTTTATAGTTGCAATCTCATAATCCTCTGCAGAAGTTCTCTCAATTTTCTTTTTGGGAAGGTTTGCAAGGTTTATCACCTCGTCATTTCGATGAGCATATAGAACACCTGTATGAATACATCATAGTAAATCAAAACTTCAGGTGGAAGAACCCTAGTGTTTGTGGCAAAGCAATTGGATGACAGTCACTGACGCAGCAAGATGGGTCGGCAATCCTATGGCATATAATAGGACCCAAAGCCTGATTATGACTAGAAACTAGCCTTCCTTGTCTTGTGACAGATGTTACGATGACCACAACCTAGTGCCGCTGGAATGCAACAGAAGAAACTATTAAAAGGAAATAATCAACTTACCCATCTCTTCAAGCACAGGTTTACACGTTGTACCCTTCTCATTGTGAAGAGCAGCTCTTTCTTGTTTTGTTGCAGAGCAATGTGCATCATCGTTTCTATCTTTCTCATGTAATTCAATAATTTCACCGGTAAAAAGTTTGCCAGATAGATCACGGAACAGATTGCAGATTCCAAAGAGCTCGCCTTGAAATTGTTTGCAGTCCTAAGATTAAACCATTTGTAGTTAGTAGTTTGAACTCCAATCAAGTATACATTTCAAATGTCTTAGTCCTAACACTAAGCGCCTGTTGAAGAAAAGCAAAGTCACCTGTACACCTTCAAAATAACGCTTTTCCATTTTCCCTGACACAGCTATATTTGACAGCTGTTGCTTGTACACCTGACGGGAGTAAACCAATTCCTCAAAGGAACCAGCTGCAAGAAGGCGAAACACCACAACATGCCGTTTCTGCCCAAAACGAAATGATCTGTCCTGAGCCTGCAAGTCATGGGCAGGATTCCAGTTTGGGTCGAATATGACCACACGATTTGCACTTACAAGGTTCAATCCAAGTCCACCAGCTCGTGTTGATATAAGGAAGACCTAAAACAAAACATTAGACTCTGGAAGAAAATTTTGAATCACAAACTTGCTAACCAACTCCATACTCAAAATAACCTGTTTACTTGGACTGGAGTTGAAGTCATCCACCATAGATTGACGTAAGTTGGTTGGTGTAGAACCATCAAGACGTGCAAAGCTGTATCCTTTGCGAATTAGAAACTTTTCCAGTATATCCAACATCCTGAAAAACATGTTAAACTCAGTAGCAGGAACTGAGACATCCATATTGCACAAAGTAAATGAAGATGGAACGCAACTTGAAATTTCCCACAAGAGCAAGTTGAGGACAGATTGAGTATCCTTTGAACACCTTAAAAAGATATTACCAATCCTCCCAAAAGTACTTTTCTGAAAATGGGAAGGGAAGCGATAGAGGGGCAAAGAAAGTTTTGCTAAATTCTAATTCAGATGAAATATGCCATCCATCATGGGACAATATGGAGAACGTACATTGCAACTCTGGAACACAAACGTATTGTATATGTTGTGAAGGTTACTTCAAGCAACATTTGCAAGGTCAGACTAATAAAACATAAATCAAATACTTTACAGAAGAAGTTTGATTAGGATAAAGTCAATATAAACACAGTTAATGGCAAGGAATAAGAATAAATACAAAGTTACTAAGCTTTTGCTTTCCTTAAGAATCTACTTATTTCTCCCCTTTTAATCCTTCTCATACATCAACGGAGAACTTCAGCGGAAATATTATGCGCCAGAAATTTCCAAAAGCATAAAAGGAAAAATTTAGATAACCTAAACCACTTACCACATATGTACCACAGTGATATAACAAAGTAACATATCAATGATGAAATTGTAGCTAAAATACAAAAACAAAAAAGGATGTGAAACTGCTTAAAAAGTGACCCTGACCTAGTTAGCTAGTCAGGCAAGAGAAACTGCTTATGTATTAAGATATTAAAGATACAGTCAGTATGATTGATATGTTATTTTACACACTGAGGGCTGGATTGATGGTTGATTGCTTTGAATGTGATGAAGGTAGCAGAGCATTATTCCCTGTGATTTTTTTTTGAAAAGTATTATTCCCCATGATTCTGAACAACTCCCAAGTTCCAACATTGTGACTCTGAATGAGTAAAAAATTCTACCAACTTCCAACATTGTGATTTTGAAAGAGTCAAAAATTCTAACACTACCACACTTTGAACATGAGACTAAATCAAATAAAGGGAGGGCCTTAACCATCTGAACTAAAACAAGTCTCATTTATTAGTACTTTCGAATAAACTCTATTTTAGTAATAATTATTATTTATTCAATTAATTATTCAAAGATCATTTTTCACGTTGAACGTGATTGTTTTGCATGACTGTTTTGACAGTTTTCAATGCTAAACCCTTCTACAAATTGAGAGATATTCGTCTTGAGTCCAATGTATAACAAAATAGTATGAGGACACAAGAAAATAAAACAACAGATGACCACTTTAGATGTTTTGGCCATGCTCCACTCTAACCATTGTACATCAATATGAACAAACAATTGAATCCAATTGGAAAAGAATAGGAAAAGGACAGGTACCACAATATTGTAAAATAAGTGGATACAACTTAACTATAATCCTGATAAAGGATTCATCTCAGGTACTTCAAATAGTTTAGGAATAAGACTCAGTCCATAGGTATATCTTTAAGAAAATTAAGAGCTCACTCATGAATTTGCTTGAAATTATTTAGAAATTAACATAGTTCACATATGATGGCACTACATTATTAAATTTAGAGCTTAACTAATTTTTTTCCTATACACTTCTGTTTTCACTAGTATAAAGCTAATTTAACAAGCTCAATCAGACATCACAAAAGCATAAATATGGAACTTAAAAACCCATCTACATAGCCATTTCTCCCACTAGCTAACTTAAGCAAAATTCAAGGTTTTTTCATTCACTCTTCATAAAAAGAACATCTCATATACAATTAGCTTCTAGAACTTTAGTTAAGAAACAAAGATAGAAAGAAGCAACAGAAAATTGTTGTTAAAATGTTCTTTGAGTTTTTGCAGTAGAAAAGACATGCACGAATTCATTCTGACAGAAAATAACTATAATGCAAATCTATGATTAAATGTCTCAAGTGTTGCATTTTTTTTAAGTCACACGTGCTTTTTAATTAACAGGGAGGGTAGGAGGCCCCATTTCACTCAATAACCTCCAGATATAAAGGATCCAACTCAATACAAATCCAAATCCTGATCCACAATTAAGTTCATAAGTCTAGTTCAGCATGGTCCTGAAGCTAATCATCAATTTCTACACTCTGGTTCTGACTGATGACACCAGATTAAGAGAGCACGAAAGAAACACATGCTAAAGGACATAACCAACTGAACTGGGACAACTAAACTTTATACCCTTCGTAACTACACAAGTAATAAAGAGCACATAATATAGGAAAAGACTTGCATTAAATGGCCTGTAAATTTTTAAAACCATACCTGACAGAGTAGCTGAAGAGTAGAATCTTGTCACCTTGTGAAACCCAAGAAAACATTAACTTTTCCAAAGCTCGCATTTTTCCACAATTTTTAACTTCGCTCAGCTCCATGAAATTCTCACTCTGGGCGTGCCCTCCAACCAAATCTATATCAGGGCCAAAGACAGCAGAGGCAAATTCTGCATCCTTCCTTTGTTTATCCGGTTCATCCCTTGGGTTTGGTTTAATTAGCTCCAGATGATTGCTTATCTGATAGTCAAAAACAAAGGTAAATATAAAGAAAAAAGAACAATGAAAAGCTGCTGATCATAGTAAACAACTTTCCAAGACAATTGAGAAGCAATCAATTTTTTTGGGTTGAGGAAATTTTTCTACATGTATGCAATGCAGAGGCATTTGCAAAAGAAAAAATTGCAAACTAGCTCAAGCAAATCACCTGCTGGAGTTTCACAAGGCAAGGAAGGACAAGACAAAAGGGGCATGAATCACAGCCTTCCGGGTTATCTCTGTGAAGATAAGGCCATATAATTCCATCAGGTACAATCCTTTTGCAGCATTCAACTTGTTTAAGAGGGCTTCCACAACTACATGGGAGGTCCTTATTGATAAGGCATTGCACATCTGATAGTTGTAACATTCTCCTATACACACGTTTTTGTAGTTCACTCATAGCACAAAAAATGACATTATCTTCTTTCCCCATCATTAGATGACCAATTGTCTCTTCCTTTGTCCTTCTAAGCATATATTTATGAAGAACCCTCACTAGGTGCTCTTTTCGTTCATCAGCTACCTGAACAAATTTTTCAGGTGCAGTCGCCCTCTGTCCGTGCTTTAAAGGCTCATCATAGAACTCTCGGAAATGTTCTCTGGTTCCCAATGAGCCAGGAGCAACCCAGTCAAAGAGATTAAACAATTCCATAATCTTATTCTGCATAACAGTTCCTGTGAGACCAAAACGTTTCCGTGTGCGAATTTCTGTGCATGCTTTATATAGTTTTGACTTTTCATTTTTAAGCCGGTGTGCCTCATCAACAATCACAATCTCCCACAATATTTCTGACAAAATGTTGCCATGAATTCTGAATGTGTCAAAACTGGTTATCAGTACTTCAACTCCACGTGCTTCAAGTTTCTCAAGGATCAGATCCCGTGTTGCACCATGGAAAATAGAAACATTGAATGTTGCCCACCTAGAGAACTCCATCTCCCAATTGTGAATTACAGAAGTAGGGCAAATTATCAGTGCATGACCACTCTTCGTTGCCTGATTTTCCCTCACCAAAGTGGAATCACCAGATTCTCCTTCTCTCCCAACAGCAGCAGCCAGGAATGCAATTGTCTGAATGGTCTTACCCAACCCCCTGTCTCAAAATATGAGCAGACAGCCAATCTATATCAGCATAGTAGAAATGCAGAGCACATTCACCTGGATATATACTTATAAAATCATAGATATAAATATATAAGTTTATAACACAAGAAGAAACCACCAATACTATTGGTGAACAAGAACTATTGATTGATCACTATGACAACAGCAGCCTATAATTCAAGGAAGAATAAAACTTTCTATATCATAAAGAGGAAATCAGGTTAAGGAACACACAGAAAAAATAGAGAACAGAGATCTAGATAGAAAATTTAGGTGAAAGTGAGATTTGCAACAAACAAGAGCAGAAAAAGAAATATGAAGTAAAGAAAAAACCAAATTAAGAGAAGAAGTCTCCAATATCAATTAGTTACGGTTAATAATACTAAGATCCCCTGAGGTTATGCCATATTTTAAATCACCTTGATTTGATTTTAATTTCATAGGGTTTTGTAATTTGACAACTAGTGAAATTGACCTCGTCATACATTTCATTTCAATAACTAAAATTCACTTTCACATAATATTGCACAACAAAATTTACTAGCAGTATGAAAAACTTGCACAGTAAAATATTGACAACGGAATGTTTTTTTAGTTACCAAATACAAGGATTCTAAATTAAATTTTAATCAGAAGGGAGTTTTCAGAAAACAGTAAAAACACAATGGATCATAGTGCAACTTAACCATTTATAATCAGTATCTATTTCACATTGAACCACCCATCATCCATTTATACTTGTTTTGACCAAGTCCTAGGCTAGCTAGAAAATGGAATTGAGAACTTAACAGGGAAAGAACTAAGCTCTCTCTCTCTCTATATATATAGACCACTTCTTTTCTAAAGAAAAAGTCACATAACAACAATGAGTACTACTCTAATAAGACACAAACTCCAAATTAGGTAATACAAGTGAAATATACATGTAATATAAGTCTAACAGAATCATTGATTAGATGGTAGTACATCATTCTCATTGTTGTTAATCATGGTCAAAAGCCAAAGTGTTTGCAATAGTCAAGCACCAATATTAAACTGTACGAACAAATCTTGTAGTTTGATTGGCAACATTTGAAAACAATTTACACGTTCTGGATAGCAATAGTGGAGGGTAAAGAATAACCTAAGTGATATATTGGTAATTTTGATACTCATATACAGCCTCAGCTAGCAGACAATTCATAGCTGAAGATTTTTGGCCGTTAATGCTAAATGTATAAGCTATAGGTCATTACAGAAATTAACAAGAAAGTTGCAATTGACCAATATTATAAGGCTACAATGAAAGCCCTGAAAAATGGGCTCCTCATATTCATACACCACTTACAACTAGATTATGAATGAGTATCCTAATCTTCAACTTTATTACATCAACTTGGATGGAAAAAAAATGCAGCAGAATCCTCTGCCATCTAAAGATGGTAAGTCAAAATCAGAATTCTAGCAGAAAAGATGTCAAAAGGTGATAAATTATTAAAGACTGATACATCTACCACAGAAGGCCAAAAATCAGTTACCAGAAAAAGTATAAAAGGATTTCTTGAGCATTTCCAGGAGAGAGAATCTTTAAACTACTGTTCAATTTTGTCCATTCCAGTTTTTCCATGTCTCAACTCATCTATAAAAGTCCATGAACTGTTTATTCCTAGTTTCATTTTTTTTTGTTTGCAAGTCCTTCTGGTTTTGCGGAAACCAATTATGTGTGCCTTTGATAACAATGTATTAAGGTTATGCACACTTTTTCCTTTAAATTGAACCACATCAAATAATCTATTTAACATGCTTTCGTAGAAGTCAATATCGCTAAAATGAAAAGATAACTGAAAAAAACTTAAGCATGGACAGGAGAAACACACATACATAGTCGTAAAGAAGGAAAATATGCTCACATGTCATCACCGAGAATGCCGCCATGGTTGTTCTTGTACAGCTTATACAGAAATTTTACCCCTTCCTTCTGATGCTCAAGCAACCTACAATTGATAGAAGCAGGAACCTGAAAGAGTATAAATAGTTTGTTAGATTAATTTAATAATCATAAAGGTGCAGCCCATATTACTTAGGTTGATTCTAATATAAGGTGGGCCCAAGATAATGGTTATTTGGGTTTGTAGAGAATATTAGAATCACTAGGTTTTTATTATAATTAATAAGAACTCTTCCCTTTCCCTTTAATTACGTTAATAGTTACCAAAGAAAAGATACATTCTTGCACCATTAGAAAAAAAACGAAGAAAAGCAGAAGGAGAGAGTGGATAAACTTCTTTGCGTAAAAAATGTTTGCAACCAAAAGGATTAAAGATCTATCATTGTAGACACATATTAAACATGGGCCAAGGTTAGTATTTCTCTCTCTCTTTTATAACATGAATCTTAATTGAATGGGTTGAATCAATTGTGTTATAGATGATCTTGGGAGAATTCTAGACTTGAAATATTGTTTAGAATATTATAGACTCAATTTACATGTGGTATCAGAGCAAAATTATGACACTTTGATTTGCATTAAAGTTAACCTTAGGATTCATCGTAGCCATTAATATTGTTTAAGGTTATAAAATGCAATTAAAATTATTTTATTGCTTTTGCTATAATTTTTCTATTCAACGAATTCAAAACGATAGGAGGTGTAAGGAAAGATAGAGTCTTTCAGTTGTTATAAGCAATGGACCGATCTCCCTATGCATCCTAAAGACCCTCGTGGGACCATGATTGTGTTTGTATATGTTATTTGTTGGACATTGTCTTATTATGTTCATATATGTTATTTGCTGAACATTGTGTTTTCTGTTTTAAAAAACAAAAAGTTAAAGAAAAGTCAATTATGTTGTGTTCGTAGGGCCTACCATCGAAAGGCTTTAGGTTTGTAGTTTTAAGCATAAGTTATTTGGGTTGTTCATTTGCCGGAAAACATGATTGTGTTTGTAGGGCCTACTATCAAAAGGCTTTGATTTTGTAGTTGTAAAGCAGAATGATCTTGGGCTTGAAATGTGTGGACATCCGAGATTTGTGGAAAATCAATGGTGTATATGCATGTAATCAATTATGTTTTGGTCCTCTGGTAATAAATGAATATGCATGTTAAAGCTTGTTAGTTTTTGAACTTTACAGTATGATCTTTTAACATTATAGTTAAATTCCACTTAATTTTACTATATGGAAAGCTTATTAGTTAACAAAGTCACCTTGCTTGAAAAGATATTTAGACATTTAATTTTGCACTCTTTCAATTGTTCATATTATATGATGTTAATAAATGACATAAAAGATGAACTGAACAATTGAGATTATTAATTATAATATTAGAAGATCACTCAAAGGTGGATCATTGCTTATAATTAATAATAAAGAGACTTATCGATATACTAGGTGAATATGTTTGTATATCCTAAGAGAACATGCATACTAGCTTGAGTATGACTGACTGTCTATTAAAGTGTGTATATATATTTTGTTAGCATCATTATGAATTGAGGATATGTATTTAAGCATTACCCAAAGGTGAACTTAAATATATATATTAAAGTTTATTATTGTCTAAATCCATTAATTGTACTCAAAGCATTAATGTGTGAGTTTGTATTACGATTGTAGCTTCTAATAATTTGTTAGCTGTAGGCAATGGTCTGATCAAGTTCAATGGATTAAGCTATACCAATTGGTCTGAGCAAATCTAATTTCAGTTGGGCATTATGGATTAAGGACCTAACATTAGTTGTTGAGAAGCTTGCAACCATTACCGAGACTAGTATAGAAGCTGAAAAGACATATTTTGAGGCTTGGGAAAAGTCTAATAGGCTGAGTCTAAAGTTGGCGTGATTGACAATGGCTGAAAATGTTAAGTCATCAATGCCTGATATGGACAATGTAAGGGAATTCATGATGAAAATCAAGGAGCACTCACAATCAGACATAGCTGACAAGTTTATTGTAGGAAACTTGATGAGTGAATTGACGAACAAGAAGTTTGATTGGTCTCAACCTATCCATGATCATGTAACAAGCATGTCAAATCTGACTATGTTGAAAGATCGTACTATAAAATCCAAAAACTAACATGCATATTCATTTATTACCAGAGGACCAAAACGTAATTGATTACATTCATATTCACCCTTTTGATTTTTCAACATAGAAATCACGATATCCACAAATTTCAACCCCAAGATCATTCTGCTTTACAACCACAAAACCAAAGCCTTTTGAAGGTAGGCCCCACGAACACAATCACGTTTTCAGCAAATAAAAACCCAAATAACTTATGCTTTATAAGTACAAACGTAAAGTCTTTCGATAGTATGCCCCGTGAATACAACGTAGTTGACTTTTCTTTAACCTTTTGTTTTTCAAAACAGAACACAATGTCTAGCAAAAAACATATACGAACATAATAACATGATGTCTAGCAAACAACATATTTGAACACAATCATGGTCCCACGAGAGTCTTTAAGATGCAGAGTGAGATCAATCCACTGCTTATAACAACCAAAAAACTCTTGTCTTTTCTCACCTCTTATTGCTTTGAATTTGTTGAACAGAAAAATTATTGAGGAAGCAATAAATAATTTTAAATGCATTCTATAACCTTAAGCAATATTAATGGCTACCATGAATCCTAAGGTAACTTTAATACAAATCAAAGTGTCATAAGTTTGCTTTGATACCACATGTAAATTGACTTGATAATATTCTACATAATATTTCAAGTCTAAAATTCTCCCAAGATCATCTATAATATAATTGATTCAACCCATTCAATTAAGATTCATGCTATAAAAGAGAGGGGAAAAAAAATACTAACCTTAGTCCATGTTTAATATGTGCCTACAATGATAGATCTTTAATCCTTTGGTTGTAAACACCTTTTCTATGCAAAGAAGTTTATCCACTCTCTCTTTTTGCTTTTCTTCATTCTTTTTCAATGGTGCAAGATCGTATATTTTCTTTGAGAATTGCTAACTTAATTAAAGGGAGAGAGCAGGGCTCTCATTAATTATAATAAAATCATAATGACTATAATATTCTTTACAAGCCAGTAACTATTATCTTGGGTCCGCTTTATATTAGAATCAACCACACCTTTATAATTATTAAATTAATCTAACATATTTAAAAGAAAGTCAAATGCAGAAATGCAAAAGGGATCAAAGAAAACGTTCATTTCTAAAGAGGACTCAATGCTACAACTATGGTCACACAAGGAAGATAAAAGGTAGGACCTTTTCATATATTTCTCAATCACATACATAATCAAAATGCTGTAAGGGAAGGTGAAAAAATGATATGAAGACAGTCAGAAGAATCAAGGCATTTGTTGACAAACCTGTACAATAGGAAACTCTCCAGGTGGTGAAAGCGGTAATGGTTCAAAGGGTCCGGTATGATCAAACTGAAACCGACCCATTTTGGGTCTTTCAAAATCCTCCAATTCTTTGTCTGCATCCTCTTCCTCTTCATAATTCTCAAAGTTTCCACCTTTGGATTGGTTTTCAACCTCAAAAGACTTCTGGGATTTGTGTGTTTTCGCCTCTTGTGACAGAGATTCTTGTGGGAAAGAAAACCAAGGATCTCCAAGGCGTTGCAGCTGCTGTGAAAGAGAGGATTTTGGTGGCTTCCTGGGAAGCGCTGAAGGTTGCGGGCCTTGCGTGGAAGAAGAAGATGATGACGACGAGGCGGAGAGATTAGTGCAAGGCTTGAGGGTCTCTTTTAAGGCTTTGAAACTGGTGAGTAGAGACGACATATGGGAATTGCGCTGAATCCCAGGTTGGCAAAGATTCAATTTTGTGATTTGGAAAAGCATTCATTTCTGTAAGTAATAAGTTCTTTATTGTTTTGAGAGATTATTTTGATTGAAAATAAGGATTTAGGCGGTCATTGTGTTGATTATAAATATAAATTACATATTTACTAACAACAAATTAATATTACTAGTTTGACCAATTAATAATATTAACTGTTTATTAAAAGATGTTCAATAAAATTAGTTGTTTAGTATTAATTATTTATGCGTATAATGACTTATAAAAGTATAATTTAAAAAAATTATCAAAACTTGAGCAATAGCTATTTATATCTTAATATTTTATTAAATATTTTCATAAAAATTTAAATATAGCAAAAGAGGTTAATATTATCATTTTTCTCTTATATCTTCCATCAAATCTAAAGAATATCAAAAACCTTTTCGGTACAACTTTTTAATAAAGAATGAATTCAATTAAAAGCTTCTTGAAATTCTCTTAAGAATAGATTCGATCGAATCATATTAGGAGGTTTTTTTTTCTCAAATGTAGGACTAACAATCTTAATATGAAATTGGTATATCGATTTGATTTCTAATTTAAAGAAATATAATTTTTTGTTATTTTAATTTTAATTTTTTAAACTTAAAAAATTGAAACTATATTTTTTAATATATTAAATTAAAATAAAATTATTTTAAAAAATGTTTATATTAATTTCTCATAATTTAAACTTAGATAAAAATAATTAATTTAAACTTAACTTATTAATTTTAGATTAAATTGAATAGAATTAAACGTAATATACAAGTGATAATATATTATATATTAAATATTGACATAAAAATGGACCTAAATATCAAGTCTATATAAAAGTAATTAATGTAATATAATTAGAGATAACAAGTATTTAATTTTTGAAGATTTTAATTTAATGATTAATTTTTAAAATATTGTATACATTAAGTCAATTTTATATTTCTATCTATATTTTTTGAGTAATTTATAATAACTTTCAAGTATAATAATCTTTTAATTTATTAATTTCTTAATTGCTAGAGAAAATGTTTTTTATAATAGCGTTTTCAAAATAAGCTTTGTACCGGAAAAAAAAAAGGCAAATAAGATATTTACCGTTCTAAGCCCAAAGCATTTGCGAGCAATGCTCTGATTCAACTATAGACCTCGTTTTGCCCGAAAAACACAGACAACACTAAACCTAATTATTTTCTTAATTCGACCTTTATTATGCTCTACTTAATTTTATAATGTAATTAATAATGACATTCTTTAGATGTGCCTCCAGTGACTTCTTAACTATTTTTTCAAAGTACTTTTTTTTCGAAATACATTAATATAAACCAGAAAGTTTTTTAATACACAATATCACTATCTGAGAGAAAAGAATTTGATAAGTTATACAGCATACCCAAAAAGCCTTTATGGTTAGGATCTCTTCTCTTATCATGGTTAATAAATATAGAATCATTTTCTTAAAAAAAATTACTTATCAATTATCATACGAAATGTATTAATCTGAAAGAAAAATATTTAAAGCAGATTGACTATTGTAGAAATTAATCGAAATAGGTCGTGTAGAAACTCAGTATTCGAATTTATTTCAATCATCATCTCCTCATTTCTTTCTTCTGTTAATGAAATGATAAGTTATGTAATCTTCCCATCATCTCTGCCAATTGCCCCACTTATTAGTGCCTCCAGTTCGAGTGTCAAAATGATAGAGACCATCTTCTCTGATGAACCAAGTGCAGATTGCTCTGTCGTCAGGATCGCATGTTGCGAGAAAGGATTTGTTTGGCACAAAGACATCGAAGTGACCGCCATGCTTGGCACCAAATACGAAATCACACCAAAACCTCGTCCGTTCTAAGATGTCCATTCCAAACCTGAAGTCATATTCATCACGAGGTTTCAAGATATGATGGCCAAGATCATCATCCTTTGAAGCACAGTGGACATCCGCATTATCTGGGTTCATTTCGTTGAATATTTGAACTGTGTACTTCTTTGTGAAAGATAAGCTGGAAGAGGGATTTGTCATCAAGACTAACGCAAGAATGAAGGTGACGTACGTAGTTTCCCAGCCTTTTCATGTTTTACGTAACTAGCTTTAGCTATTGAGCCTGTGCTGCCTGTGGCTGTTTAAAAGATAATTATATAAGCCAGACTTCTTATCTGGAGTGGAGCTTTT
>JANIPN010837088.1:0-10159 GCA_027478595.1 Erythroxylum anguifugum
ACAAATATTTAAAAATGATATAATCGATTCGAGTTAATTAGATTTTAAATTAAAATTAAATGCAAATTTCTAATTTGATAAAATATTATTATTATAATATCAACCTAAAATTTAGTAAATTAAAAAGACTTAATTATAATTTAAAATAATCGTAAGTTAAAATTAATTTAATTTATTGTCATTTTTACTAATATTTTGATAAAATAGAAAAAATTTCAATTATTTGAAATTTTTGGAGGATATATTTAATTTATATAAATCCGAATTCGAATTATTCATTATCATCACACCCAGTTCAAACTCGAGTTATTATAATCCCTAACAATATTTGAACGAGGTTGCAATATTTGAAGTATCCGAGGGACATATTTAAGAGTTTAAATCTTTTGTTCAATATTATGTTGTTTTATTATGTCCTATTAATCTCAGTCATTTATTTATGTGGAGTCCACGTGAATATCACATAAATAAACGCGTCGCATAAGTGAACATGAGTTCTGCATAAATAAATGACTGAAATTTATAGGACAGAATAAGACACTTTAATATTGACCTATACACAGATTTAGTATATATGAAAGAAAGAAGCATTCGTAGAATGTATAAAATTTCCCCTTCATTGTTTCCTTTGTTCAGTCAAAAACGAAACAAAAACAACCAAAAGAAGCAAACCCTCTTCCTCAAAACAATCATCATTTCCTAAGAAAAATCATAGATTTGAAGAACAGGATAAGCGAGAAAGTGGTCATTAAATGGGAATCGCTGAGGGTTGAATTGAAATTGAGTACGAAAATAGGGATAGGGAAGAAGAAGAAGAAGAGATCTGAAGGTCAACAAGCAGTATCGTTGGATGCGGTGATGGGTGCGACGGGCTCCAAACTCGAGAAAGCTCTCGGCGACCAATTCCCCGAAGGGGAGCGTTACTTTGGGCTCGAGAACTTTGGCAATACTTGTTATTGTAACAGCGTCTTGCAGGTTTTTGTCTCTTCCCTTCTCCTATATCTATCTATCTCTTTAATTGCCCAATTTTGTTTTCATGCATTTTGTTTTGTCATTCTTCGTCATTAACTTCGATTTTACGTGTTATCAACTTGGTTTAATCTGGATTTTCGATTATGCATCTAATTTGGAAGTTTATCGAGTGGTCTTACTGTTAAAAGTTCCAACTTTTAAACTTATGTTTTATCTGTCGGGTATGTTTATCGAATTCTATTGGACTTCGGTGTTAGGAGATCATTGTGTTCAGGATTGGTTTCTCTCTATCTTTTTAATGTATTTTGAGGGATTGTTCATTCCCCTAATTAAGGTATAGTAGTGTTATTTTGCTGCCTTGAATGAGTTTTCCTATTGAAATTTTTTTCCTTTACTGTGTTAGGTTTGGGAGAAAACAGTATTTGGATATATTTTTTTGGTTTCTGTGAATGCTAAGGTGTTTTCCTTTGGTCATATGGAGAATATTTCCTACTCTTTCTGCAAGACTGTTTGATGACTTGAACTGTTGTTCACTGTAGGCACTGTATTTTTGTGTACCATTTCGCGAGCAGTTACTAGATTATTATGCAACTAACAAAAATATTGCGGATGCTGAAGAGAATCTCTTGACATGCTTGGCAGATCTATTTACGCAGGTAAGAGTTCTAGAGTGTTGTGTATTGATCTTACTTTGGGTTTTTTGTATGAAGATTTATGATGGGTTCATGCTGTTTATCTCTTCAATTGATCCCAATTTTCTCCCTTTGGATTGTCTACATTCTTTGACTAGATGGTTTTATATTTTTTTGGCAACATGATTATCTGAATGTTGTACTCTAAAATATACTAGAAAATTCAATGCTCGACGATGAAGTGTGGTTATTGTTAAACAAGGAAAAGACGCTAAGAGGGAGCACTCTCATTTTATCATCTTTTCCAACTATAAATCTTTCTTAACTGCTCATTTTGTCATACTTGTAAATTGAGCTAGTCATCCCATCTGATGTGCTTTGCAGTACATGGTGTTATTAACATTTTCTTCAGCAACTCCCTCTTAGGTGAATGAAATGTAATATTTCCAGAGGAACTTTTTCTTTTGTTCTCTTTTCTTAATTTTCATCATGTCTTAATTGCATTAGAAAAGACTGTATTATCTTATTAACTGTCCATTAAAAGTTTTCCTCTGTTATTGGATCATTATATGGGATGGTCATTATTGCTTTAGATCAACAAATGAAATGAGTCTGTCTGGGGTGTTTGACCTTTTCATTTCCTAAATCTTTATCTTATGCAGTTATTGACAATATTTCTAATATCATGTGATTACACCTGACTGACTATTGATTGAACAACTTTGGTTTTATGTCATGTATAACATTACATTGTTGAATTACAGAAGAGAGAAGCAAGAACAGTTTTATATGTTGCAGTACATATATTGTTCATTACCAAGCGATGGTGCTGTAATAACTATTGTTTCTCTTGTTTGTAGATAAGTTCGCAGAAAAAGAAAACAGGTGTTATTGCACCTAAGCGTTTTGTACAAAGATTGAAAAAACAAAATGAGCTTTTCCGTAGTTATATGCATCAGGTATATACCCTATTCTTAACTTATTAAATGAGTTCAGGGGTTGCTGTCAGTTGAATATCCACTGTCTTACTACTTTACAAAAGCGTTCTTGAGCAATATACTATATATATTATTCATATATATACTTCTCAATGCAGGATGCTCATGAATTTTTGAACTTCTTGTTGAATGAACTTGTTGACATATTGGAGAAAGAAGCAAATGCTGCAAAAAGTGACCCAGAAACTTCATCGCCATCTGAAAAGGCTGTAAATGGGCCAAAAACTGCCCAGGCAAATGGTTTTACAAAAGAGCCATTAGTTACTTGGGTCCACAAAAATTTTCAGGTGAGTGCTTTATTTTGTGTCTTCTTTATTGATGAGCTATATATTGTGTCTAAGCAATAGCAAACTATGACTTCCTCACATATGTGTTGCTGGATGATTTTTTATTTCTCCCATATTATGTGTTTCTTGATTCTCATTAATCTCACACCTATTGGATCAGGGAATACTTACCAATGAAACAAGGTGTCTGCAGTGTGAAACTGTGACCGCCAGAGATGAAATCTTTTTTGATCTGAGCCTCGATATTGAACAGAACAGCTCAATAACAAGCTGCTTGAAAAATTTTAGTTCCACGGAGACTTTGAATGCAGAGGACAAATTCTTCTGTGACAAGTGCTGCAGGTGGGTAGTTTTTGCCAACGCTCTTGTGGGTGACTTGTGTTATTGATAATCACCTTGTCTGCAATGGTTTTGTTATGCTTGGGTTTTGTAAGTTTTGCACAGTACAGCCTAGTTAAACATTGCATTGTTGAAGCTGCATTCCCGATACATGAATGCTTCTCCTTTTATATAAGAACCAAAGATGGGAATGATTGAAAAGCATATGACTTGGGAATTACTTGAGAGTGGTCTTGAGACAGTAATATAAAACGGTTTGATCTATTACTTATGCCATTACTGTTAGTTCTGTGCTCTGCCATGTGCTCTTTAATCAAAGTAAATTGCACTGGTTGGAATCTAAGTTAATCAAAGGTTTCTTTCCATAAATAGAGCTATCAAAACACTTTTTGGCCTGGCATTAGACATATTCAACTTTTCATGGTAGTTCCATTTGCTTTTAGTGTTTATATACTATTAGTCTCCATTATTTATACTGATTTTGGCAATCTTAGAGTGTCAAATCTTTTGGATGATTATATTTACATGCTCTTGTAGTTATTAAAATGTATGATATTTTTGCTACATCCAGTTTGCAAGAAGCACAGAAAAGAATGAAGATAAAGAAACCTCCTCACATCTTGGTGATCCATCTGAAGAGGTTCAAGTACATGGAGCAGTTGGGTCGATACAAGAAACTCTCTTACAGAGTTGTCTTCCCACTAGAGCTGAAACTGAGCAACACTATGGAGGATGCGGACATTGAGTACTCACTATTTGCAGTAGTTGTTCATGTTGGTAGTGGACCAAATCATGGGCACTATGTCAGCCTGGTGAAAAGCCATAATCACTGGTTATTTTTTGATGACGAAAATGTGGAGATGATTGATGAGTCTGCAGTTCAGACATTTTTTGGGTCAGCACAGGAGTTTTCTAATAACACAGATCATGGTTATATTTTGTTCTATGAGAGCATTGGTGCTAGTAACAAGAGTTGAGAAGAGGACTGGTTTTGTTGATTAGGTGTTTTAATCATTCAGATTGGACACATCTTTCATTGCCTTCTGTGGTTGGTTTCTCTTCCCTGTGTCCTTCAACCAGTGGGAAGAGCTGTCTGATATCCATGTTTTAGGTATGGGTTGTGAAAAATGTATACTTGGTTGTTTCCATGTACAGTGGATGGTGGAAACACGTTGCCCTTTTTGCTTTGTTTCAGAATAAAAGGTAAAAATAGCCGCGTAAATGGTGCGGGATAACTTCATAGTTTTGTACTCTGCTTTCTGTAGAATTCTTAAACTGGCATGGCACATGCAATGCAATTGGAATTACTCGAAGTTTTTATCATCAGATTAGTTGCTTAGGTTGTAGGTGTTTGTGATAGATCAAATTGTTATTGGAATTTGTTTAATCCTAATTTAATATAATGTTACTGCCATCGACTTTGCAGTAACATTGTACACTGGCATGACTTTGCAGAGTTTCAACTTACCTGTTGGAAGCTCCAGGAATAGAAGGGAGTATAGCAATCTAAGTTTAATTCATTAGTATTTGCTTTAGCAAAATTCAGTTCTGAGAGGTTTCAAGAATTTCCGAGTGGATTAGATTAGTTCATCTTCCAGTTTAATACCAATGGTTTTGTTGAGTCCGAGTGGAAAGGATCATCAACTTCCTGAGTACTAGGAGCCTGAAGATTGATTCCAAGTACTTCCTGTCTTCTGGTTCCACCTAGATTATGATCGACTATGTTTCTTCCAAGAATTCAAAGTGTCCTACAATTTGATTTAGTTACATGAATAACAGCAACTTTTTATATGAAGCAATTGTAATCCCTGAAGTTCTCAAACTACATCAGATAAACTTTACAGGAGCCTGCCCTCAGCCTCTCACCTATAGGTTCAATCAACTTGTAGACATGAAAGTATCTACATCCAATAATGTCTCGAGGTCGATCATGTCATCCAAGTCTGCCATCATTCCATTGTCATAAACTCCCTCAGATGCAGCCTGAAATGTTGTTATGAAGAAAACTAATAAGCACAACAATGCCTGAAAGGTCGTTATGAAGGAAACTGATAAGTACAACGATCACATTGAACTGAAGTTAGTACAGCAAAGTGGGTATTATTCAAATTGCATTCCCAGCACAGAAAATGGCATATCTCAACTTAATCATGCCAGTGTAGCGGATTCAGGCCTCGAAAGCTTTCAAATCATTTCATCATAGTTTCAAGGTTCTAATGTGCAAGTTCACATAAATAGGTCACATGGTTGATTTTGATCTTATACTCTCCTACAAGCAGGGACATAGGAGAATTCAGAACTAATCTTGCCGTGGAATCCCCTGATGGCAAGCTGCTTAGCTTTGAGAATACCATAAGATGAAAACACTAGAAGGTTTTGCAAAGAAAAGAGCAACGAATCCAAACCCAAGAGCTTTTATAGTAAGTAGGAAGCCATAACTTCTTGTCTCTGTAACAACCATTAATGAGAAAGAAAGAAAACTCAGGTAGTATACAGTTACCTTGGCCTCCTGGGTCTGAGTAATGACATTTCGCAGCCTGCTGTATTGTTCTCTTGCCTCTGGATACTGGAGCATGGATTTCACACGTGAAAGGGCTACTTTTGATCGTTCCTCCGACCGCTTTCTGCCTTCTTTGAGGAAATCATCGTCGTCCTCCTTTGAAAGCGTGTCGCTTTTACCAGAGTCCTCAGAGGTAAGTGTTTCTGATTTAAATCCTCGCAAACCACTTCGTTTTCTTCTCCAACGCAAGATAACCTTCTCCACAATTCCTACAGACCAGATTATCTTTTTATAGTTTTTCCTGACCTGGTGACCTCTTACAAGGGCCTTTCAAGAAGAAAGCAAAGATTAGATTGCAAGAACAGAATTGTGATGTATGAAGAACTTGATGAAGAAAAGCTGAGGTATGAATTGCTGTACAAGAGACCAGCATTTTAATTTTGTGGATAGAAGTAATGATGGGAGGGCACCTGAATTTTCACAATCCGTTGCCGGATGATTAAAAACTCCTTTCTACCCTTCCAACTACGGAACTTATTCTGAATTCGTGTTGCAGCAGCATGCACCGGTTCAACATGGTGTCCTGCTTTCTTTGTCTTAATTGTAACAAGTGAAAGAGCATGCTCATCTGTCACTCCAAGCTTGTCACCACCATATTCTTTCAACTGTTTCCTTTGGAAGGACTGTACCCTGAAGACTTGATGAATACGGGCAGCAGCTTGAGTAGCATTACGAACGGCAGCTAAGGAGTCTTCCAGGGACGCTTTACATGGTGAATCTCCATTGCTGAATGGGATTGTACTGCAATGCGAAAGTTTATTCACTGCTTTCACGTTCAAGATATCTGCAGTATCACCATTCTGTTTATCCAAGTTCAAAGAACAAAGATGAGCGCTCAAAGCAGATTCTGCAAGATATGCAGCAATTCCTTTGTGCCCATTCATGGAAGCTAGATCAGCAGGTGTTCTGCCTTCAGGATATTTTGGTGTTGGGTCTGTTATTGCTCCAGGAGCTGCACCAAGATGAATAAGGGATGCAATGATGCGCTCTCTGATGTCAAAGCCAAAAGACCAAAAGTTTGTACAATTAAAAAAGTCTTCATTAGGCAACTGATATGAAGCTCTCTGAGAAATAATCACTTACTAAAGAAGATACACATGAAACAGACTAGAGATATTATATAGTTGCTTAAACATATTTGGGAATATATGAATCTAAACGCAAATTAATGAAACAGATGAATTAAGCTTTGCTTTCTCTCTGCATAAGAGTACAGATTCCCTGTTGAAAATGGTGATTCAAGGATATCTCTTAACAGGTAGGTCTACCCTTCTTTATGGTAGGATTTGTTATCTCATGATAATTTAGCGACTTTTCCAGTTTCTAATTCCAACGTTTGGATATAGTTCACATTCACAAAAAGTTTTTATTTCCTGAACTTCCAAGTTCACTAGCTTTCTTGAATGTATAATGTCTCGTGCAATGGGCTACAAAAGGATTACAAAATGACAAACCTGATTGCATACGAAATACGATGAAAAAGTAAGTTCAATTCACCTGCCACACAATGCAGCCCAATGAAGTGCAGTCCATCCATTTACATCACGGAAATTGACATTTACACCAGCAATAATTGTGGGTTCAAGGGCCCAATCGTAGCCAAGCACAGCTGCAAAATGTAATACCCCTTGGCCATCCTTATCCAGCACACTAGGGCCTTTTCCTCCTTCAAATGCCTTTTGCAAGAGCCAAGCATGTAACTTCTCCTTGAGTAGCTTTTGAAAAATCTTTTCTTGTAGTTCCTCCACAGAAAATCCCTTCTCTGTAGTTTTCTTTAACATTTGATCCCCCTCATCTGTATCCTCTTTCAGCAATGAACTAATTTTACTGCTTAACAGGGAAATTTCATCTGTGTTGCTGGAGTCATGCTTTGGAGGGCAGCTAGAGCTTAGACATAATAATCTCTCAAAGCGCATAAGAATTTTGCCAGTGTTGCCACAAAAGTTATCAGTAACATCTGTGCCTAGGGTTGAAACAAGTCTATACTCAAATTCATGCAGTTCGCTACATGCCACTCTATTTGAACATGTAACGTAGAAAGGGACCAGTCCAGCTTTGTGAAAAGGAGAATGGCAACACAGTACACCATCAGCAATGACCTCTGCTGGAACTTCAATTTCCCCAAACATACATGACCATTTACAGTTTTTGGCTTCTTCTTGACTCTTCAAGAATCTTCCTGTGATCAGAACCTGCACATATTGTAGAAAGATGATGGAAAAGGTTAAGTAAAGAGAGGATTAAATAGTATGAGCTTGGAGCTCCTAATCAATCCATCATGTGCTCAATCAAGAAACACAGAAAGCATATTACACAATCTGACTTTGACGGATAACAGATAGGAATAAAGTACCTTGGTCTCTGATCCTACATATACCCAGTTAGGCGAGAAACCAATAATGCTAAAGTACTGGTCCTGAGAGAGGAAAGGACCTAGCGTATAGCCATCCAAATGTGCCTGAGAGGAAATGGTGGGATCATCCACTGCATTTTCAGTATCAATTGTATCCCAATCAGCCAATGACATCTTTGGCTCGCTTAAATCTCCAAGTTCTTTGTTTATCCATCGGTTGAAACTATCCTGCGTCTTCAGGCCTTCTTCTGTCGAATGGCCATTCAATGAATGCTGTTTTACATGTTGCACATCTGAAAACTGCTTCTGGAGGTCACTATGTATAGTGTGATCATTTTCTTGTCTGCAGGAAGACTGAAAGGAACCGACTGATACATCACTGGCAAGTTTCTGCTCATCACACTTGGGGTTGAGCTCATAGACTGAGTTTGAATGCAAACTCTGCTCCATAAGCCACTTTGACAGACAAAAGAGCAAACCTTTTCAATTATATATTCACAACAAAGACTAGAAAAATAAATGACTTGGAAGACATACCAAGTGTATTTTTTTATCCACGCTTGTTACTTGCTTATATAGTAGCAGTCCATTAATTTCAAAGAAATAATACAGTTCATGAGATCATTCATAAAAATTTATACACATTGCATAGATCCTAACTCAAAACCAGTTGCAGGAATGTCAATTTTATGCTATGTAATACAAAGTTGTTAAACGTTGACTTCCAAAAGATTTAGCCAATTGTCCACCACCAAGAAAAGTGTAGTCAAAGACTAACTTCTGATTTCAGAAATATAAAATTCATATTGGCCATGATGCAAAACTATCTACATGCACAATGAATATAAACCTATTACCGGCCAGTAGTCCGGGGCCTCTAGATTATTTGCAGACTCCTCTAAGTTGTTGGTAAGAAGATACCCCGGTAAATCATCTGTTTGTGTTGGAATCATTGGGACAGTATTGGCAGCAGACGAAGATGGAGGTTCAAAAGGCAGAGGTTGGATGGCTATAGAACTTGAGGTATTCTCCCATAATGTTGAGTCACAGCGATTCCGGGGCCCATGTATTGATGCAGAATCAGTTGTATGTCCAACTTCATCAATCCAAGGAGGTTCGACGAAGTCCATTCGAGGAACATCTGACTGTTCCCCTGGAGGAGAGATGTCTGCCTCAGAATTTGGCACAGGATCTCCACATTTTTGCTTTTGATCATATTCTTTATTGAAATTTATCTTGTTGCCCTGACACATCATCATATGAAATACAATTCATATACGTTAGCAAGGAACTGACATCTAACAGTTAGCATAAGCAAATAGTTAAAGATGTCGATATGATTGATTTTCTTTACTAAACAAAAAATCATATAAAATCCATTTTATTAGCAACCTGCAGCCTAAAATTGTTGACATAAAATGCAATGCTGATATGTCAATATAACAAAACATTAAATAACATAAAGATGAAGACACAAAGTAGAAAATCAAGTTCAGCAGAACTAGAATTATATGTACTTGTAAAATTTCCAACAATAAGGCATTTGCTTAAACATGTTGAAGACTCAATGATTTTCTTTAGAACTATTTTGGATGCAATCCAGGTTTTTTCCCCTTGGACACTCGAAAATTTTTAAGGCGGCAGTGATTACATGGTCTAAAATCAAACAAAGTGGATTACAATGAATGTAGTTCTGAATCAGCCTGCAAGTATGACTCGGTAGGTTCCTTTCCCCGTCCAGCTTAAAGTGCTGAACAGAATTTAGAAAAGCTACATGGCTAAATTCAGGACGGGCCTATATTTCGCCATTTACATTTCATCCAGCAAAAGTACGTTGTTTCTGACCCTATTCTTTCTTGCTTCCATCTGATCACACCAAAATGTGGAACCACTCTTTGCTCTTACACTGATCGCTGATATTTTAGGCCCCTTCTGAATTATGCCTCAGAATTTTATTTTTCTCCACTCCTGATCTAAGGGCTAGTACTCTATACAGTTAAACAGGCCCTGCATTTTTT
>JANIPN010837149.1:0-10155 GCA_027478595.1 Erythroxylum anguifugum
GTGAAAAAACAATAATTCTAAAAAATAATTCAAAATTTTGATAAAATACAAAAATTTGAATTATTTTCATTATTTTATAATAAATTATTATATTTAGATAATTATTATATATAGATAATTATTATATATAGAAATAATTAGAATCTAATAAAGATATATATAAAGTTTAATTGTCATTATTATTTATTATTAATATTTTTGAAAATATGGTTGATGTAAACAGTAAACTAGTAAAGTATACAGTACAACAATACAATATACTAATGGAATATTTTGTAAATTTTAAAAATTTTAGGGACTATTTTATAAATTTAAAAAATTACCCAAAACGGTACCAGGTACTGACCGGTACCAGTATAGTTCTGTTCCAGAACTCAATCCGATACCGAGTCTGGTACGGTATTCATAACTTTGCTAAGAAGAATTTGGGAAAAGTGATCAGGTATGATATGACCCTACTAAAACTTACCGAGAACCAAGTCCTTAATAAGAAACTTTGACAAACTAGAATACAGGTAGAAGATCTTACATAGAGAGGTCTTTCGTTTTTCTTAGATAACATTTTCTTCGATTCTTTTGTCTAGTCTTTAGCTTAAATACTTTTATTTGTAGTACTTTCTCATTTAGTTATTTTATTTATTCATTTTGTATTTTACTTTATTTATTTACTTATTTTGATTTTATTTTGATTCTGATTTCTTTATTTTGATTTTGATTTTTTTTACAATTATTTGTTTTTTTTAACTTTTGTTTTCTTAAAAAGATTTCTTTTTTTTTCCTTTTTTGATTGTCTAAGGTTGTGTACTTCTATACCTCTTCAAACTCCACATCTCAACTGAATTTATATTGAAATGTTGTTGTTGTCGTCGTTGAAAATAAAAACAAGAAACTAAAAACATAAATAATAATAAACAAGCCCTTATTTTATTATATACACATAAATACTTTTATATGATTATTTCATACTTTTCATTTGTGAGAGGTATCTTCAAAATCATTTCAAAACAAACAAAATTAATTTGGTTATAATTAAACTGCAAATTTAAACCTTTTGTTCAATAAAACTTTAGATTGGATATGATAAAATCATTGTAGTTATATGATATCATTCTCATAAAAATTCCTAATTTAACTAATAAAAAATTGTTATTTAACAAAGAATTCTGATTAATTAAAAATCGAAATAATAAATTTTAATAAAATTTTTGAACGTGGAGTTGCAACACTAATTTTGGTGTTGCAAAGTTTTTTTAGACATCAAATTTATACCAAACTCGCGTCTATTCTTTTACGTGTAATCTTACTTAGATTTATTTAAGCAAACTTAGTCTTTCCACGTGATAGTTGACTAACAAAATCTTATTCTCTAATGTCTCACGACCCTTAAAGTGTTTAAATAACACACTCAAGTAAGGATACTACGAAATTATTAAATAACCATAAGAATAATAAGCACACAAGAGTTATAGTAAAAACCAACCTTTATTCCTTCTCTAGAAGTATATAAAGGAATGTTCTCTCTCAGTGTATTTCCTTCTTCTCTATCTTTCTTTCGGGAGAGAGACTCAAATAAGCTATTTATAAGCATCTTAGACTTTATAGTTTAGATTTCTAATTGAACTGAACTAACTACATCACTTATATATTTATCATATTACATCACATTAACCAATTAGATGGCACTTATCTAAATAAGACACTATCTAATAAGATTTAGCTATATCATAACTAATAAGATAAAATATTATATTTAATTAGGAAATATACATCTATATTCATAAATAACTCCACTATCTTTAAATGATCATCTCAAATGTTCTTTATCTCTCAAAGTTGATGTATAGTTACTACTATTTTATCCATCACATCATCTAACATCTCTTTTGATCTCTATCCATGACGATGAGTCATTCAAGTCTAAAGTTTTTCATAACATATTAGTTTTATCTAATACTTACTCATGTCAAGTCCAATAGTTATGGTTTATTTATTTGAGCATACATTAAATCCTTAAAGTTCTCATATGTCTCTTTCATGCTTGTGATCTAACTATCCTTCAACTAAGATCCATCTTAAACTATCTTTTAGTCTTACGTCTGAATTTTGCATCTCGTCGAAGATTTATACTAAAGGCACCGATGCATGTCAACTTATCGACAATACTCATTTTCTTTACCTACTCGCCAGTTTTTATCTTATTATGTCGTCCGAGTGTCAAACATTAATTAAAGCTTGTCAATACTTACACGATCCCATGGTTAGTACTTAGGATCTAACACTAAGGCATCAGATTCGTGGACAATTTAGAGTTTAGCTATCTATATATTGTAATATTAAAATTTAGGTTAAAGACGTTGAATACTTTATAAATTTATCTTTTATTATTTTAATATTTACAAAATTAGTATCTATCCTATTTTCTATTTTCTATTTT
This sequence comes from Erythroxylum anguifugum, assembly GCA_027478595.1. Lineage (NCBI taxonomy): Eukaryota > Viridiplantae > Streptophyta > Magnoliopsida > Malpighiales > Erythroxylaceae > Erythroxylum > Erythroxylum anguifugum. The sequence continues at coordinate 2,435 of JANIPN010837149.1, forward strand.
ACATAACTTCATTTTTTATATTCTGTTAGCTTTTCGTGCATCTAGAAATCTAAGACAAAGTGTAAAATTTTAATATTATATTAATTTTAATAAAAATACACGAGAAATAATAATTAAATAAATAATATGATAATTAAATAACGTTATACAAAATATATTTTAAAATGTTTGAAGTCAATTAACAATTTTTGCATAAGATATTATAATTTTTGAAGTTCAATTAGAAACTTTATAGTGCTACTTTTAGAATTATAATAATATATTTATTTTACAATAAATTCTACCAAATATTAATACTTTTATGCCTATGGGTATGGCCCTTCATAATTTAAAGAGAAAATGTCATATGATAACTGAAAATTTTTTATTTCACTTTTGAGTAGGAAAATATATTAAAATTAATTGAATATGATATAAAAACTTACATGATAATTCAATAATATTAAAAATTATAAATAATAATTATTAAAATGAAAAGAAAAATTAAAAGGAAATTATATTTTATTTAGGCCTAAAATATGCTTAGAAAACTAGTGTATGAATCTTATGCAACTATCAATAAGAGGATGGCAATATATTTTATATATTTAAAAACTTGTATGTGAATCCTAATGTATTAATTCTAAGTGAATTATAATTGTTGTATAAATATTATAAGATTTGAAGTTCAATTTAGCAACTTTGTACTGCTACTTTTGGATTTATAACTATATATTTATTTTGCAATGCAATCGAACAACCATTAATTCAAGGGCAACACTAGTTAAAATTGTCACATAAATCTAGGGATGTCAATGCCTACTCCTGGCTCGACCTGCCCTGACCATGAGCTAAGTAACCTGTGACCCTACGGGTTGGGACTAACCGGCCTACAGTCCGACCCGACCATAAGCTGACCTACCTATAGCTTGTCAGACAAACCCATCCCACTTTTTTTTAAACGTCATTTTGACGTTTTTGAAGTTATAATCAAGCTGACCACTTTCGGCCCATAGCATGTCAATGACCTGATCGATCTAAGCCAAAATTAACAACCGTACATAAATCACGAGAAACTATCACTCAATAGAAACCTATTTATAGTATTTTAAGTCCATCAATCTGTCTCTTATTATACCTTAATTTTCGAATGTCATACTTTTATCATAGGGTTTGTGCCTAGACTAAATACTAGATAACATTCTCTTTGGTGAAGTCTAATTGGAAACAGATTTTCTGTTCTCGAATTGCTGTACTCATTGTGCCTGAATAAATCCCAGCCATCTATTACAATAAATTTTATGGCTAAGATTTTAAAGGCATAGCAGAACACAACAATTCAGAAGCAGCAGATCTGCTCCCAGTCTAGTTACAGTCTGAAACGATCAGAGCCATGTAAGAAAAAGGACTTTAAAGACTGCTTGATCAGTGGAATGCCGCCGTTAAAATCTCATAAAGAACAAAACAGCGATCTAATAGGAAGAACATCTAGTGCTGTTGTTACAATGTCAATGACAAGCTCTCTCAGTTGGTTCTTGCTCTACCGACCGACACTCGAATCAAGTCACCATTCTGCAATGAAGTTGTCAAAAAAGATCATTTGGCGTGTCCAGGAAACCAGACCAGGCCTGGCTGCACACATTCTTTCCCAGTTGGAAGAGGAACAATAGGGCCCAGAAAGATGCGCCACAAATCAAGTATTATAGTAACTAACATGGCAGCACCTAGAGCGTCAATAGCCACTCTTGGCAAGTCCCATGAGTCGCTAGCTTTCTCATCAATCCTGCACACAATAAATCCCAATACAAGAGTTAGAACACTCTGATAACAACAAACATATGACTGCAGGTTCGCAATGCAAGATCTCTTTGGAAACAAGCAAATTACTTGTGGGTTTCGTACTTACCTCAGAAACATTGGGAAGCTCACAAGGAAGTATATGGCATAAAATAAGCATCCAATTTGGTACATTGCATCGCGGTCCACAAAATCATAGTAAGGGAACTGCAAATGCTCCAAATGTCATGCCCAATGGTCAATCCATATATGCGTCAAGCAGTGATAAGGTTAACAGACATGTACATGCTACCACATACATTAGCTATGGCTATTGTCTCCAGATATGCAATAAAGTACGCGAGGGCCAAAATCCAAGCTGCCTCAGTAGCCCACCGAATTTTATCCGGCAAGTGAGAAATGGTATGCCGTAATCTTCGTAGTGTCATGTTTGAGGAGACATGGTAGAACAGGAAGCAAACATGTGTCATTAGGAAAGTTGTATGTGGCACCTACAAATGACAATTAAATGAAGTGAGTTCAAAGTAGAACGACTGGGTTAATAAAACTTTCATGCTTTGTAGCTCACATTGTTCATCTTCCAAGATGGAAATGTGTAAGAAGCCCCCAGAACTGAGAAGAAATAGTGAGTCCAAAAGTAATTTCCAACATAGCTAAAGATGATTATCCATAGACTGGCCTGCCACAAAGAAAATTCACAGTTCAGGCTACGAACTTATATTTCTTTTTTCTTAAAACTGAAATTTCCTAATATCTAATAAACGTGTTCAGAAACTAACATTCACAACAACCAATTCGTAAGAAATTAATATTCGTAACAACCAATTCAAAATTGACGAGAAGATAAGTAGCATAACAATGTGTCATCCAATTTCTTATCCATTTTTGCAACCTTTACAATAACCTTAATCTTATCCAGAAACTGGAAGATTATCGATTTGGAAAATAAGTAGAACGTGAGTGCTAATAATTGCGAAATATTAAATGTAAGCATATGGAAATGTTTGAACCACCAAATGCTATTTGAACAAAACAAGGTATGACACTTCCAAATAGCTTAATATGTAAAGCCACATCAAGTATCAGTCAAAGGATGCAAGACCAATATTCTGGATGGCTGGACAACCTCTTTGCACAATGATGCGAAAGTCTAATAAGGGAAAAGCACTTGCCTTAACCCAATAGCGATCTTTCCAGGACAAGCTTCTATCAGCCTGTGAAAAATCCAAAGGAAATTAAAAAAAAACAGCAAGGATAATTAAACACAAAAAGAAATAAGGACATACAAGGGAAAATTTAGGAAAGAGTACAAAAAGTTCTCAGAAAGAAATAAAAAGATTATATAGCATAATGAAGAACCTAACCTTTCCAACCCATAAAGCAGGTATTAAGAATGAAGGAGCTGCTGAAACTAAAGCCAGTAGGAAGTATTCCAGTTCTGTAAACCTCTGTAAATTTTCAATAAAGATGTGTTCAGAACAAAGTTATGTATTGCAAATGTGATTGCGCACTGTGCACATTTGTATGTTCAGAGAGAACGAAAGTAAATCAGAGACTGGAAATTCCTCATTCACAATTTCTATATCCTCTTAAGAAAATTCCCAACATTTGACAAAAGAATGCATAGATGAAAGATCAGCTGATCCTATTTTGTAGAAGATAAATCCAAGCCTCGACTTGTTTAGCTAATTCTACAACATCATACAATCCCATTTCCCTGGAACACCGAAAATCGGCAGCATTTTAACGAACTAAATCACCAGAACTACAAGTGGACCATTTACTTGTTCCAGTCAAGTCAACTAAAGACATAAAAACTATACATTAACGAATCAAATACCAAAAATCCAAGCAAATAGATCATATATAGACTGATTGGCATTATTACTCGAACAATAATTCTAGATCAAATTTTTTTATCATCTAAACGCAAAACAATGGTTTGATTACCTCGTAGAGCTTGTAAGGAACAACAATGCCCAAACATAGAGTGAGCCAAAACGGAGTATAGCAAAGGAAGAAAACCTCGGCCCATCTCTTGCTGGGATTAGAAGCCAACCACAAATTCGAACTAGATCCACTCAAAGATTCCTTGCCTAAGTACCGCCAAATGCGATTTTTATCAATTACAGACAATAGAACGATTATCATTCTAAAATCCTAATAAGGTTATCTAACAAAACCAGAAGAAACAAAAAACAAATTACAAGATCTAGTGTTCAGCAGGTGGCGAAATATGAGGACATACCGGCCATTTCTGGCGCTCGTTCAGCCATGGTACCGTTCTTGCGGATCTCAGTGGACCGCGAGTGAGAATCGGAGGAGGAAGGCAGTTATCGCCGGTAATCACTCTCAGTGATTGAGCCGTGAGGACTGTGGAGCTAGTGAGTGAGCTTCGATACTAACGATGCCCAAACGACTTGCCAGCTGTCCACTTTGTCGTGCCGATTTAGATACTAATATAGTGGGCCCCACTCCCCTCAAAACCATTGACCAGACCAGACCAGACATGTATGATGTTGCATGCAAAGCACTTGCTTAAAAACCGCCGCCACCTACTTTTGATTAGCAACACAACCGCAAAGGTTCAATGCCCACCATCAATCCAAAATTTTAGTCTCGGAGCTGACGCTTACATATATGTATATATTTTGAAAAAATTTAGTCTGAAAACTGGCGCCTATATATATATATATATATATATATATATATATATTCTGAAAACTTTTTAATCTCGGGGCTATAGCCCCCGCCGGCCCCCTGGATCCGTCCCTGCCCACCATCAACCTTTGTCTTCTTCTCAAAGCTCCATGCACTGCCCTGGTAGAGACACCCTGTTACTGCAGCTTCACACTCAACACTTGTGTGTGTCAATAAGACAACTCCTAAAGCTGTGTTTTTTAGTGTAGATGATGATGTAAATGGCTGATGGGGCTCTGGTAGTGTGTAGTGACGAGTATGGGGATTAGGATTACCATTTGGGATATGGAGATATGAGATCCTGTTGTGCACATACCATCTTGTGCTTCTCATCCACACTGTGTGTTATGAGCTAATATCTTTATGAAGCAAAAGCCCAACAAAACGAATGACCCAGGCTCTATAAAGAAGGAATAACGAATGTGCTCCATAAATTGCAGTGTTTTGCCAAGGCTAAGGCATGAATATTGTTATGAAGATTGCAGTTCTCTCTCACCCAATTCTCCTTGTTTCTCATCTCTTTCTTCTCTATTATTTCTTGTTGTTTTCCTATTACAAAGCTCACCGTTGAATCAATACAATCATCTATTTTGCCTTGTTAGTGTTTCAATGGTTATTTGCAAAACTAGTTCATTTCACTGTGCTTGAAGTATCGGTTTTTTTTTTTGGCTCCTCGGGTTAGCAGACATCCTTCTGAGTTCTGACGGTAGCGAATCTGTGTCTCCACTTGGTCCTTGAACAGGTTACAAGCTCTATGGTTCGTTCTATTGTTTGTGTTTAACCAAAATTATTGTCCAGTAATTCAAAGATAAGAAAATTAACAATTTTGTTTTACGGGAGATCCGAGCTTAATGGTAGCATAAATAAAGGTGGCAACTTTAATGCTATACATTGAAAAACTGCAAATGAATCAACAACACAAATTTGATTTATTACAGTTCACCTTAGAAATCTTTCCCTGGGCAGAAAATGCCTTTCTTTCTTTTGTATTATGTTATAATTCCATTAGAAGGCTGAAAAATGTAAGATAAATGAATATTTTTATCTTTAGACACAGGCTATATCAGCTACCTAAAAGTGAAAAATGTTTTTCAGGTTACAGACAATTTAAGAGTAGCTATGGACTAAACTGATCATTCCACTGTTCACCGTCTGTCGTACCCTGGACCTGAGCTGCGTACTGCAAGTTCCAGAGGATGTCTTCGAATGATGGACGATTCCATGACTCAGAGCAAACACACTTCGTTGCTATAGTTATAACAATTGATAAAGATTCCTGAGAGCTAGTTTGTAGCACAAGAGGGTCTACTAATTTTCTACGGCTTTCTGGAGTGTTGCAGGATGCCTGCATTATCACAAATCTCGATATTAGAATTCATAAGATGTCAAAATCAGCACCTTCAAACCTCTAAGACTATGTTTTCAGGTGATATAATAGCTAAGAAGATGAGTAACTATTTCTGCTGAATGTGGCAATTTTCAGGCAACCTTCTGAAATAATCTGCTCTAGCTAAGGATTCCAAAACATACCAGTTCATCCAGCAGAAGCTTGTCTCTCTTCGTAGCCATCATGGAACCAGCAATTGATTCAAGTAGTATGAACCCAAAACTATAAACATCATCCTCTAATGCATTCATTTGCCTGAACATGAGTTAAATTATTAAGCTATTTGTGTGCCAACTAAATATGTCAAACTTGAAGCGTTAGTAACAACTGCATAATGAAAGATGAGACACTTACAGTGATTTAAGACCACTCCCGTCTTCCTGAATATAAATAACCCAATTCATCAGAAACTTCAGACCCGAAAGTGTCATATTGATAGATCGATAAAACAACAAGACTTACCCCACAATTTCCTGTTTCATCAGATATGATGGACAGCCCATAATCGCTCAACTTTGCCGTCCCATGCTCATTGAGCAAGATATTGTTTGTCTTCAACCTATTGTTAAAGAAACCAGGAATTATTCCAGTATGCAGAAAGTGCACAGCCTTGGCAACACTGGTAAGTGCTGCCAATCTCTCTGGCCAATTTAATGCTATTGCAGTATTGTCCCCTGCACATACATAGCTGTACTTAGCATGAATGCCATGAGTTAAATGAAGAAACTTCAAAGTAACTTCAGTGTTGTTTCACTGGATGCAAAAGCTTGTTGATCAAAGGTTGTTGGAAAGATTACCTCGAATATGAGCACGAAAATTGCCGTTTGAGACATACTCATATATGAGAAAGACTTTGTTTACTCTGTAATCATCTTGTCCACCATCAATGCAGTGCCCCAACAAGCAAACCAAGTGTGGATGGCGCAGCTTCGCAAGCAAATCCATTCTGAGTTTGAGATTCCTAATTGAAAATTTCTTTGATGAGGGGAGGCACCTTATTGTAACTTGAGTTCCATTCTCTAATCTTCCCTTGTAAAGCTGAAAAACAGAAAAAAGGAAAAGGTTTCCAAATTTTTCATGAGGATTAGGACAGTGCCCTTATTTTTGCGATTCTGGATAATTGATGCAGTTGATGATAATCAGACATCTGCAGACTGCAAAAAATAAACCTTTTCTAGTAGGACACTAGTCCTGTCGTAAGTAACAAGACAGAGTCTGAGTCCCATTATCATGAAAATGTCAACACTGGAAAACCATAACAATGGCATTTAGGGAGTTTTCCAAGGGAAAATTATCTCAAAACAATGGTAAATGTAACACGAGCAACTAGCTGGCAACAAATTTTCTGTTGTTTATGAGACTAATCCATTTTAACCAGCAGGTTAAAAAACATGATCCTCCAGCAAGCAATTGGTTTCCAAACAGAAGCAGTCAGCGAAAACATTCCTGGCATATATGAACCGCAAAATTGCAGATCGAAAAGCAGAGTACTATGAACTCTATGTCAAAGAGCAAATTCTGATAAGTGCGTGATTTAGAATGCTCGGATAAAGATTTTTTTGTTGTTGTTTTCTTTCCCTATAACCTTCTCGTTTTAATCTATAGTTAAAGTTGCAGCATGCACTGATTAACAGTAGTCTAAGGTTGTTTCTACAAAGTATTCTACAGGAAAACATGTAGTTTAACATTTTGAAAGTTCTAGATAATACCTTCCCGTTAGAACCTTCCCCCAACGCGGTAGAGCTGTCAAAGTTGTTTGTAGCTTCTTTTATCTCTTCTAGAGTAAATGACCGACAAGGTGGGAGACCTTGTGGACCTAATTTTGCAGCTTGGGAAGCAAATCCTGAAGTGAAAAGAG
>JANIPN010837168.1:0-10153 GCA_027478595.1 Erythroxylum anguifugum
CGATTAATTTTTCGATAGAACTATTCTCCGAATTCGCGTATAAGATATATATATATATAGATATTTAAAATTCGGAGCGTAGAGTATAGAGTATAGAGCTTAGTTTAGAGCGTAATAATAGAGATATTATATATATATTAACGTAATATAGATTAATAGTAGATTATTTTATTTCGATTATCTATCTATTATTAAGATTGTAGCTTCGTAGAATTATTCTCTAGCGCGAGCGATAGACCGATATAGATAGTAGATATAAATTCGACTAGATTTAACGAATAATTATATCGTCGAAATCCGATAGCTTTCAGAATTATCTCGCGAGCTTATAATAAGCGAAAGCGGATTCTCGATAAAAGTATCGATAGAAATATAAAAGATATAATTTCGCGAGAATATAGTTAAATTAATTAATAATCTTTATCGTAAAATTAAGATATAGCTAAAATAACTCTTATAAGATCTAACTAATAAATTTTTTTAGTAGAAAAAGATCTTTAAATCTAGAAATCGGAAATTCTTAGATATCTATTTAGATATAATTTATATTAGTTATCTTAAGATTTCTAAAAAGAATTATTATTCGTATCTATTTTCGATATATTTTCTCTTCTTGAGTTTATATTCGCGCGAATTTATAAAATAATATCGCGAGCTTATATCTTAGAGAGAATATATTTCTTATTATTCTTTTAGATAGTTAAGAAACTATAATTATAAATAATTTTAGAAATTTTCTCTAGAAAATCGATAGAAATTAGAGAGTATAGATAATAGCGATCGTTCGAGCGAGATTTAATCTCGATAGTTTCTTTTCTATAATCTAAATTATAAGAAAATATAATTATCTAAAAGAGATTCTTTTCTATAGTTTTATAGATTTTAAAGAAATTTTTATCTTTAAAGATTTTTTTTTCTCTATATAGAGTATTAAATATATTTAATATAAAATAATCGCTATATTTTTCTTTTATCGCTCTAAAAATTAATTTTATTATTATTTTATATTCTATAATTAAAATTATTTATTTCGAATTATTAGATCGATCTATTTTCGCTTATTTATTAAAATATCTAAAATTATATCGAGAGAGAAGAGTAGAAAAATCGCTAAAAATAATTATAGAGTCGATAAATATAGATTTATAAAATTCGATAGAATTTTCGAATCGAAGATAAGATTCGTATATACGTTAGTAAATTTCTTTTAAATTTCTATTTTAAGAATCTCGAGAGTCTAATAATTATTTTAAATAGCGATAAATTATAATAAAATTATATAATAACGATAAATAATTTTACTATTCTAATTTCGAGCGTTATAAAAAAGATATAGTTAAGAAATTCGAATATTTTCTTATTTATATATTTAAGCTATTTAATCGATTTTATAATAAATTTTATTATTCTTATTAAAAAGCTTATTATCTATCCGAATAATATATTCTTTAAAGATCGATTTAGTTTTCTATTCGATTCGCTATTTAATACGAGACTATTAATTTTAAATCTAATTATAAATATTAGATATTAGCTCGATATAATCGTTCGAGTATTCTTCTTTCGATAGAGTAATCGATTTCTAAATTTAGAATTTATCTCTATTTTTTTTAAGAGTTCTCGAATTAAGATCGATATATCGAAATTTAATTAAATCTTTTTTATATTAATTCTTTATATAGTAAAAATAGAAAATAAATTATTATTTATAATCGAAATATAGAATTATATAGATTATATAATAGAAAGAAGATTAATAAATAATCTATTATATTAATGAATAGACTATAATTCTTAACTATCTATTATTTTCTTTTAAAGTTATTATTCGAAAATAATAATAATATATATCGAATTTCTTTTTAATAGAATTACGAAAATAGTTTTCTCGAAATAAGAAATTAAAATATCTTCGAAGAGTGATAATTCTATCTCGCTTTTATTAAAAATTAGAATAAAAATATAAATATCTATTCTTATAGAGTATTTTATTATATCTAATATTCGGAATTAATATATAATTAAAAATAATCTAATTCGGTAAAAAAAAGTACGCGTAGTTTTTTAAATTATTAATCGATAGAGATAGACGAGCTAATTTCCGAAACTATTAATAATAAATAGAATTAGTCTTTATATTATCTATAGTATAATAATTTCTATAAATAGTCTCGAGTCGCTCGATAAAATAATCTCTATTAAATATTTTAATTTATAGTTCGATTATAGTATTTAGAATCTTAAAATATATAAAATATAATATTTTATTAATTATCTATCTATCTTTCTCTATAAATCTAATATTTATTTTCTTATAGTTCTTCTAAATTATTAGAATCTAATTTTATTAGTTTTTAGATATCTCTCTCGAATATCTATATAGCTAATTTTTAGAAATTAGTATAGATATTAGAGATTCTTTCTTTTTAAAAATACTTTTCGAACGATTATTATTTAAAAATCTTTAATAATAAAAAGATCTAGAGTTTAACGATATCTAAACTCTAAATTTAGAAGAATTATCGATTATAAAAATAGATATCGCTAAAGACGGACTACTTAAGCTAATATAGCTATTAAATAACGATCCGACTCTAAATTTTTTTTTAATATAAGAAGAAAGAGTGAGTATAATTTACGAAAAAGATAGCTAAATAGAATATTATTAAAAGATAATAGAAGATCCGATAGAAGAGAATCTCGTAAAATAGATAATATAATTATTAAAAGAAACTAAATCGATTAATACGAAAATAGCGCGAAATTATAAACTAATACTAAATTCTATAGTAGAAATATCTTTAGAATCTATCGATTCGAGAGATATAAATTAAAGAATCTTAACTAGATTAAAATCCGATAGTTTCGAGTCGATATCGATACTCTATTCTTCTATTAGTAATTTCTTATTAGAAAGAACTATATATTTTATTAGTTCGCGATCTATTTCGAATATATAATTTAATATCTATCGATAATCGATTATAATAGCTCGATTAAAATTATAAATTTCTACGATTCTAATTTTATAATAAGATATCTAAACGATATTAATAGCTTTTATAGTAATATTAAAGATATTTTTAATACGAATAGCGAGAGTATATATAGTATTTAGCTAATTTTATCGAAAAATTTTTCTATCGATTAAATTAATAAGAGAATTAATTAGATTTTATTTTTATATAGTAATAATTCGCTATTTTGTTTATTCGACGATCTATTTCTTATTTCGATAAGATTTAAACTATTTAAGAAATTTCTAGTATTTATCGTAATAGAATTTCTAATATTCTTTCTTAAAAATTTCGCTAATAGTAATTTTATCGACTATAATTTTCTTAATAATTTATTTTTTAGTATCTAAAGCTATTTTCTCTATTTTCTTAAGAATTTATAGAAAATAATCTCTCGTAATTAATCGCTTATTAATTAGATAAATTTTAATAATAATTAAAGTTTCGACGACGCTCTTAACTATATAAATATAATTTTAATTATTCTTTATCTTAAATTAAAATTCTTATTTAAAGACTATAGTTTCTCTCTAAATAGATTTCGAACGAGATCTTAAATAAGAATCGAGAGAAGATCTTAATTCGCTAAATATAAAGATTAATATACTAAATCGAGTTTATAGAATAGCTTTAAAAATTTATTATTTCTTCTCTTCGATTTCTTTATCTAAATTAGTAATTATATTTTCTTTTTTTTAAATCGCTATATATTAAAAAGATTAATATTAGATTATTATTATTCTTAGATAGTTATTATAGTTATTAATTAATATTCTTATTATCGAAAATAGATTTTTAAGAATTTTTATAAAGATCGAAAATAAACGAAGAAAAATAAATAAAATTTTTCTTATAGTCTAATATCGTATCTAATATTATTTTTAGAATAATATTAGAAATAATATTAGAAATAATATTAGATATAATTCTATAGAAAATTTATATTTTCGTCTATAATAGTAAAATCTAAATATAATAATAGAAATTTATAAATAAAATAAATAATTTTCTATATATTTCTATTATCTTTTCTCTTATTATCGCTATTACTATTATTTATTATAATTTCTTATATTTCTTTTTCTATTTCTTTTTATATTTCTCGATTTAAATTTATAGAATAATTTTAAAAGTTTATAGCGAAGAATCGATCGATTATATATTAATTATTTTAAATAAGAAATTCGTAATATAATTTCGAGAGCTCGTAGAAAAAAAAATTATAATAGTAATATTTTAATTTAATTAAATTATAGTATTTATCGATATTTTTAATTAGATAATTATATTCTTTTTTTTTTCGATAGTCTAATTTCGGAGCTATTTCTCTTTCGAGAGAAAATCGAAGAAATTTCTATTAGAATTCTATATTAGTTTCTTTTCTTCTATAGATTAGATCTTCTAATTTAATCTATTATTTTATTACTATATTTATAAAATTTAAATCGATTTTCGGAAATCGGATATTTTATCGATATATTATCTAATTTCGAAAATAGATAGATTCTTTTATCGTTCGATATATTATAAATACGATAGAGATCTATCTATTAAAATACTATTTTACGCGATAAAGAATAATTATATTTATAGCGAAAATTATAGAGAAATATTAGATCTTTAATTTAATAGTAATAATCTTCTATATTATATTTAGAATCTTAGTAAATCTTATTCTATTTTCGAATTTATCGAATTCGAGTCGATATCTTTTTTAAAATTTAATCTCGAATATATAGCTATTTAGTTCTTATAGCGAGAAGATTTACTATATTTTATATATTTTTCTAAATAAGAATAGATTAGATCGAAATTCTAATTTTAATCGATAGAATATAGCGATAATCGTATATTAATTCGAATAGAGTTATATTAATCGAATTTTTCGTTATAATTCGATCTATCTAAAGAATAAGATTAAGATTCTATATTTATCTATTATATCTAATCGAATCTATTTTCGTAAAACTATCGATAATCGATTTATAGTCGCGCTCTATCGATATATTCGCGCGCGAATTATATAGAGAGATAATAATATAATCTATATCGTTTTATTTAATTAAAAAATCTATATAGTCGAGATTTTTATATTCTCTATTAATAATTATTATTCGAAAAATTCTATATTTAATAATAATTTTTTATTAGAGAAATTTTATAATAGTATAAATAGTTTTTTTTTATAAAATATAAATTTTAATCTATTCGTTTATAGATTCGCGAATTATAATTAGATAATTCTTTCTATAATAGAGAGATATATAAACGATATTTATATAGATAATTTTAAAGAGAATCTAATAGAATATCGATTATAAAGTATCTTAGTATTATAACGATAATTATTTCTAATATTCGTTATAAATTTTATAATATTTCTTAATATCTTTCTATAAATTTTTTTACTAATAGATCGCTATAATTTATTTTTCGAGAGATTCGGATTTACGATACTCTATATAATTATATTAATACGATATAATCTCTTATTAATATTTCGAATCGATAACTATTTATTTTTATAGAATATTCTTTTTACTATATTATTAAAACTCTCGATATTCGATTTTATATTTTAATATATTATTTTTAAATCTTTTTTAATCTCGAAAATTACTCTCTATTAGATTCGATAGTTTATTTAATATTATAAAATAATAGATAATTTATTACTATCTAAATATATATTTCGAACGAGAGTTTAAAGATTCGATCTCGATAGTAGAATTATCTAAATCGTTCGATTTATTTATATCGCTAATTATAGCTTCGATATCGATAAAAATAGCGAATAGTTCTCTCTCGATAAAATTTTTAAGATTTTTATTATCGAATAAATTATCTTTTTTCTTTTTAAAGATAGATTTTCGAGATAGACTATCGATAGCGATATATTTAGTTTTAGCTATATATCGAATCTCGAAATCGAATAGCGAGATTTATACGATCTATTAATATATTATTATATTAGAAATATCGAATATATCTCGATTTAATTAAATAATAAGAGTTTTAGTATCTAATTTTAGAATAAAATATATACTAAAGAGATAATAGCGATTCTTTCTTAGTACTTTTAAGAGATTATAGTATTTTTATTTCTCTATATCGTATCGATATTTTATATTATTCTAAATATTAGAATCGAAATAAATAATATATCGATATTTCTTATCTATAGTAAGCTATATTAGCGTATTTTCTTAATCGTGTAAATTAATATTAGTAACTAGAATTAATTTTTAGTTATTCTTAATAATTTTATAGTCGATTAATTATAGAGTAAAAGATTATAATAGCTCTATCTTTAATTAATTTATAGTCTTCTATTTTACGACTCTCTATTAGAATAGACGATTTTTTCGAATTAAATTATAGAGAGTTATTACGAATATTATAAATTCTAAAATCTAAAGATAATAATATATATAAAGATTAAAAAATATACGTATCTCTTTTATATTTTTATATAGTAGCTAATTTATAAATTTTAAGACTTTTTTCGCTATTAAATATCGATTATTAGAATTATATAGATAGTCGATAATATTTATTTATTTCTATAACTATTAATTTTTTCTAATAGCGATAGTATTTTCGATAAATTTAATTAAAATAAATACTCTATCGATATTAATAAGATACTCGAGAATATATTTTCTTATTTTAGATAATATCTTTTTCTTATTATATCGAGATCTCGAATCTTTTATTTCGATATTATCGAGAAAAAAGCGAGTTATTTCTAAAATATAATCTCGTAAAACTAATTATATAATTCTTAGAAATTAAATTACTAAATTAGTTTCTCTCTAAGATAAAATATAGCTTCTTATAAAATCTAGAGAAATTATAACTATAGTAAGATCTTAAGATCTCGAATATAATATTATTTAATCGTATCTAAAGAGTATATCGATTAAATTATTAATAATTAATTTAATAAACTCTTTAGCGAATTCTTAAATATCTAATAATATATTCGTATCTCGAAAAATTACTCTATTATAGAGTATCGTCGCTATAATAATTCGAAAAATTCTAGAGATCTTTTTTTTAATTAGAAACTATAGATTACGATACGATTTATCTTCTTATTTTAGAATATCTACGCGAAATCAATCTCTAAATATATTATATATTAAAGAAATTAGCGCTTTTAGTAAATTAAATCTAAAAATCTATTATATATTATATTTTATAGTTTTAATCTTCTATAGAGATATAATTTCTAAATAAAGTCGATTAATATCTTCGAGACTCTAGTCGAGATAGATTTCTTATATATAGAGTAATTAATAAAATAATTTCTTCTTTCGAGATAGAAACTAAATTTCTAATTATAATTTCTATAGTCGCTTCGATAATAGTCGAGATTTAGAAAAAAAATCTTTAAATTTCGCTATAAAGAGATAATTATATAAATCTAAATTTATAAAAAATAGACTAATTTCTCTATAAACTATAATCTTCTTTTTTTATTTTTTATTATATTATAGATCTTCTTTTTTTCCGAATATACGATTTATCGACTAAATTTTATCTATCTTTCTTTTAAAAATTATTTATATATAGTATCTAATAGTATATTTATAGTACCGATTATAGATATTAAGATCGAATTTCGAATCGAATCGACGAGATAATCGATATTTCTTAGATAAAAATAGATTTAATAATTTAAATATAAATACCGAAATCGCTATTTCTATTAAATTATTACTATATAATATAAATTATTTTCGAAATTTATTATTTTCTTTTAGAAAAATTCGCGAAATAATTTCGTAAATTCTAACTTTTTTTAATTCCGATAATTCCGAGAGATCTCTAATCTTTATTTTAGATAGAAATTTTCTTTCGAAATTCGCTCTCGATTTATAATCTTCTCTCTAAATAATATTATCGACTATATTATTTAGAGATAGTTTTTCGAAAAAATAGTATAATTTTTTTAGAAATTAATTTTATTTTTATTTTAATTATTTTTAGAATTTAAATTTTTTATATCGATAGATCGATTATATTAATATAATTATCGATAAATTCTTAAATTATCTATAAATATCGATTACTATATAATTCTTCTCTCTATATTTAGATATTTTAAAATTATATAGTATATATTATTCGAAACTAAAATTATTTATAAATTAATTTTTATAAAGAATAGTATTCTAAGAATAATTAGATTAGCGCTTTTCGTAATAACTAAAAATAGTTATTCGATTTCGATTTCTTTAATTCGAATTACTATAATTTCGTAAATATCGATTAGAGTAGTATTTCTTTTATTAATATCTATTAATCTAAATCGTTTATTCTCTATTATAGAATAGTCGTTTCTAGTTAGAATATTTCGACGAATAAAATTAATTTCTATATTTAAATCTATTAAAATTATTTCCGAAATATCTTTTAATTCGATATAAACTTTTAAATAAAATTTAGAGTATAAAATATCTAAAATAACTAATAATTCTCTAATAGATCGCTCTAATAGCTATTTAATAGAGATATTCGATATCTATAGTCTAGTAATATTATAAGAATTTCGAAATTTCTTTTTTTTATTGTCTTTTAATAATTTCTATATAAGTCGAAAAATATCGATACTAAATTTAATAAATTTTAAAATCTTAATAGTAAATAGATATAGAGAACTTAGGTACCCGAGCTATAGTTTGTATTAGTAAGCTACTAATAAAATACACTAGTGTTATTTATATAATATTAGTATAGTGTAAAATTACCTATGCTATCTCGACTACTATTAATAGTAATTTATTACTATAATAATAATATATTAGTAATATATAACGATATATTTCGGACTATTTTAGACTATAGTGAAATTTATTACTAGTATAGTATTAAATAGCGTTATTTTTTGGTCAATTTTCGCTATATAACGACTATATATCGAGATATCTCAGTAAATGTTAAGATGTCTCACTATATAGCGGAAATTAGCTAATAAATTACACTATATAATACTATATAATGATAGATTTCACTATAGTCTAAAATAGTCCGAAATATAGTATTATATAGTACTATATATTACTAATATATTATTATTATAGTGATAAATTACTATTAATAATAGTCGAGATAGCATAGGTAATTTCACACTATACTAACGAGATATAAATAACACTAGTGTATTTTATTAGTGACTTACTAATAGCTTACTAATACAAACTATAGCTCGGGCCCTTAAGAATTTAGAATCTTTTTTAAAATCGATATCGGATTCTTCTTAATAGTAGCTTTAAAAATATCGATAAATTATATATATTATTAATAAGATTTCTTAGAAAAAATAGCTATATTTTCTTTAATTATTAAATTAATTATATTATTATCTCTATAATCTTATATTTTTAGAATTATAGTATTTAGAGATTACTAAAACTATTAGATCTATTTAGTCTATTTAATTTTCTTAATTTCTAAATTTAAATTAATTTATCTATTCGTTCGAAGATTCTTAAATTTAGCTATTTAAAATTTCTTAGTAATCTTTTCTTTAATTATTCGATATATTTTATCTAATTGAGATTAAATAATCTCTAATTCGCTTCTCTATAATTTTTTCTTATTATTAGCTACTATAGAGATCGAGATTTTCTTTTTAAGAAACTCTTAATAATAAAATATTCGATCGCTATAATATTCGACGATCTAAATATAGAATATATCGTTATAAGAATCGATCTTTTTATTAGAATTATTTTTTTATAAAAAGATAAAAGAAATACTATAGATTTCTCTCTATTATAATCGAATTAGCTACTCTAATATAGTCTTTTTTAAGATTTTTTCGCGTATAGATATTATACGAATAAATAATATATTCGATTTTATTTTACTAATATAGATTTAACTATTATTATTTTAGTATATCTTTTTCGTATTATATATTATTATAAACTTTTTATAATATTTTATTTTATAATCGCTAATCTTATAGAAATAATAGATTATTCTATTAAAATTCGATCTATTTAGAGATTCTATAGAAAAAGAAACTCTTAAAAGCGATATTAATAGTACTCTCTAAAATAGAAATTTTATAACTATAATCGAGAATTTCTTAAATTAATTAATTAATTTAATTATATTTTTCG
>JANIPN010837204.1:0-10152 GCA_027478595.1 Erythroxylum anguifugum
AAATGTCTTTCATTTCATCAAATGCTCATAGATTCATTCATACTTTTCATTTATTTCTAGAAATCATACTATATTTCCTCATTTCATATCATTTTATATTTTCTAATTTCCAAAGAAAGTTTGGGGTCCAACACTTCGGGATTAGTTGCGGAGGTTATCCACAGTCTCATACTTGCTGAGGTTATCATACTGTCCAATCCTCTCCAATAGAGCTCACATTGGAACTTGTGACCCTTGGCCCATGGCATATATGAAAGCTTGAGCAAAGGCTTGAAAGAAACGTAGATCTAGAGGGTTTCCTTGAGGAATAGGAGGAGAAGGCGGTGGCACTTTATGTTGCGCACTGGGTGCCTCAGAATCAGGAGCAGAATGTGTCTTCGTATCTTGTGGGACATAGGATTCATCCATGCTCCCTTAGTGAGAGAGAGATTGAGTCATAGCTCCTTGAGTTTTCTTTCGATGCGGCATAATCACTCATTCTATGTAAAATAATTTCAAATCATGTAAAACAATTCAAAACAATGCAAGTTGTTCATTTAAAATAATGCATGTTCATTTTGTACCTTAAAACTACCCAAGTCATGCCTAGGATACTCCTAAACCTAGTCTCTTTGATATCATAACATGTTGGACCTTGTTTTTGGAGCCCAACATCGGAGTCATGAAATATGAGTCTCTGATACCACAACCTGTGTTAGGTTCCATTTCTAGACTATTCTTATAATGAAATAGTATTTTGTGCTCAACTTCCATCCAGAAATTTAAATTCTTAGAGACTGAATTAAAACTCTATTTCTTCATGCCAATTGTAGCCCTATGTCTCTAGTTTATTTAGAAACAAGAATAATCTCATTTGGATCTCTACAGATGATATCATCAAATTATTGAAGTATGTTCAGTAAAATATCCAATTCATTCTCTTCCAACCTATACCATTACTTTGATTCAATTAGTCATTCTAAACTTAATAAAAAAAGCTATATATTTTTATAGAGAGATACATAAATGTTTTAGTAATCCATTGGTTCAAAAATAAGGTCATTTGGAGGTGGGATGACAAAGTTATGGTCAAAAGAGTCAAACATATTCAGAGTTGGAAAACCATTCGGGTGCGCTCGTAAGGAACACAAATGCAATCGCAAGGATGAGGGTGCGGTGGCAAGGAAGATAGGTGTGATCGCAAGAATGGTGAGATGGCAAGGATGAAGGTACGATGGCAAGAAATGAAAGTGTGATCGCAACAGAAGTTGTCTCGCGTATACTTCCTATGTGACATCACTAATTTCAAATGATCATAACTTTCAACTCCGATATCCAAAAATCAAATACTATATACCGTTGGAAAGCTAAGAAGATAAGCTACAACTTTCTAGATGACAGTTTTGTTTAGTTTAGCCTAGATCATTACGCAATTTCCCCTGAAATCAGAATCCAAAGTTTTCCCCTATGAAAACTGGAAAGTGCAATGTATAAACTTGGCAAGTCATGAGCAAACCGAAACATATTTCATTAACATAAAAAATATACGAGTTTTACAAAGCTTTAATGGCATTTCAAGCTATAATACATCAGTTGAGTTCATAAACCAAAAATACAAAATACATTTGAACT
The DNA here is from genome assembly GCA_027478595.1 of Erythroxylum anguifugum. Classification (NCBI taxonomy): domain Eukaryota; kingdom Viridiplantae; phylum Streptophyta; class Magnoliopsida; order Malpighiales; family Erythroxylaceae; genus Erythroxylum; species Erythroxylum anguifugum. The sequence goes on from JANIPN010837204.1 coordinate 1,612, forward strand.
AGGAAAACTTGAAATGCATCTAAAGCCTTGCATTTACAAAATCTAGCTTATAATACAAAAATATGCCTAATCGGAGTGATGCCTTGACCCTCTTTCACTCGACCCCTTGCTCTTTTCCTGAAGATGGAATAGAAAGGGATAGGGTAAGCTTAAAGCTCGTGGGTAACAGTTTTATAATTGGTAACAAGTAAAAACTATTGAAATAATCATTTCCGTTGCAAAATTCACATTGAATCATGAAACACATATTTTCCAATTCTCACATTATCAAACAATTCATAAGCAACTTAAATCATGCATTATCCAACTTGTCAACATAATTAAACACATAAACATATCAGAATGGTTTAGATGGATCCAAAATAGAACGTACTATACATTTCCCATAAGGGTCTTATGTAGTCATAAACAGAACGTACTAACGTAATCCCACATAATGGTTTTGCGTAGCTGTAAACTTAGGGGAGTCCATAAAGGAACTTCATGCCACTAGTGGGTAGGCGGGAGAAGCCTTTTGTCAAAGTGCACTGACTTAACTTAGGGGACCACCACAAACCCATATAATCATGCATTTCATATCTTGTAAACATGTTGCCCAAATTCACACTTTTTTGAAACTTGATTTCATAAACTTAATGCCCTTTCAAAAATCATTTTCATTTTTTCATTTCATAATTCAAAATACAATTTATATACAAACATGTAGCACATTCTCAAAGCATTCCAAGAGCAATAAATGCACATTTAAAAAGTAGTTGAAATCATTTATTTCCATTTCTTGAAAGAAACATTAATGGCTTATTAATTATAAAAATTGTTCGACCCTGTTTCTAGAGCCCAGCATCCAGAGGCATAAACTGTGAGCGTATTTCTCTGTAGGGTTATCTCAACGAACCTTCATTAGCCATTCCCACAATGGTGGCGTGCCCATACTAACCAATCATCAAGATCACAATTTGACTTCTTTAAAACAATTGTAGCTCTATGTCTCTAGTTTATTTTAAAATAAGAACCACCTCATTCGGAGCTCTATAACTCAAGATATGCTTAAAAACCCAAAGTATGTTCATGACACAGTTATGCTCTTCCAATCGATCTCTCATTTTCTTTCCATCAATCTTTTCCAAATCAAAGCCAAAAGCTACCAATTTTTAAGTAGATATAGAAGAACGTATTAGGAATCTATTGGTTCAAGAATTGTTTCATTTAGAGGTCAGATGATGAAGTTATGGCCAAAAGAATCCAACATTTTTATGTCCTCAATAATGCCATACCTTACATTAGAGATGTCAGATTGAGGTCATTTTTAAACGGTTTGAAAGAGGACTTCCAGATCTACAACTTTCATGAAGAACACAAAATGAGATTCGGCTTTGAAAAGGGTCAAAAGCCTAATTTACTGTAGCTATCCCGCGAATGTCCGTTACATGGACATACATGTCCGTTTAACGGACATAGATGGACCTGGAGTGGTTTCCAAACCCGAGAAGGTCCGTTTAAGGGGAATAATGTCATTAAATGGACATGGGCGAGGCTAGGAGTCCTCATAGACCCGAGAAGGTCCATTTAACAGAAATAATGTCCTTTAAATGGACATAGGAGATGCAAAACTCCCTCCAAAGCCTCTCCCACAGTTCCTACATCCATTCTAACATCATGTTCACTCATAATCTTCACAAGTCCAACTCTCCTAGTGCAATATCACTTCATATCAATTCAACCATCAACCTTGTTTCATTAAATATTCTAATCTCTACTCATTTGCTCCATCAAGACCACTAATTCTCATCATTTAGTATAGTTGTCCTATACATACGGCCTATGCAGCATCACAACTTGTAATGATCATAACTTATCAATCCGTTATCCAAAAATTACAAACTTTATATCGTTGGAAAGCTAGAAAGATCATCTACAACTTCTAGGCAGACAATTTTGACAAATTCTACCTAGATTATTCCAGATTTTCCCCTGAAGTCAGGACACCATTCTTACCCCTATGAAAAATTGAAATTTGCAATGTAAAGACTTGAAAAGTAATAAGCAAACATATTGTATATGTATTTCATTAGCATTAAAAAAAGAGTTTTACAACGCTTTTGTGGGCATTTCGAGTCACCTTACATCAAAATTCAAAAATACAAACTTTACAAGAACAATAATTGCTCAAAATGAGACTAAAGCCTTGTTTTACAATATCTAGCTTCAAAAACAAAATATGCAAATTGGAGTGATGCCTTGACTCTGACTCGATCACTCAATATCTTTCTTATTGCCTGATGATGGGAAGGAACCGGAGGGGGGGTGAGCTTAAAGCTTTTGGGTAACAGTTTTATAACCGGTAACAAGCAAAACCATTGAAAACATTCATGATCAAAGTAAATTCATATAAAATCCATGAAACACATATTTCTTAAATTCTCTAACATATCAACCAATTTGCAAACCACATAATTTATATATTCATCAAATTTGTCAATACATTATAATCATATAAACACATCAGAATGGTTCAGGTAGTCCGTAACATAATGTACTAACACAATTCCTTAAAATGGTTTTGTGTAGTCGTGAGCAGAACTTACTATCGCAATCCCACATAATGGTTTTACGTAGCCGTGAAGTTAGGGGAGTCCGTGAAGGAGCTCCATGCCATTAGTGGGTGGGTGGGAAAACCCTTTAGTCAAAGTGCACTTGATAGACATAACAAACCACCACAAACCTACATAACATGTAATTCATGACTTGAAAACCAATTGCCCAAATAACACATTTCGAAAACTTGTTTTTCATGAACATGAAATATTTCATATGCATTTCCCTCATCATTTGACAATTCATCAACCAATTTCATATACCAAGCATAATAGTCATTTCTCAAATCATTCAAAAGTAACAAATAAAACAATTATGAAGCAATTAGAAATCATTCCCATATTAGTTTAAAATTCATTCACAAAATTCACATACAAAAAAGTGTGGCACATTCTCAAGCATTTAAGGAACAATAAATGCACATTTATAAGGTAGTTGGAAAATCATTTAATTCCAATTATTTGAAGAACATTTATGGCTCTTTTACTCAATTATAAAAATGTAACCCACCTTAATTTCCTTGCTTGAAAACTTGCTCAAGGATGTCTCTCCTCTTGTCTGTCTTGATTTTCTTCAACATTGGGAAAAATTCCAAATCAATAGGAATTCAAATTGGAAAACCCAAAGAAACCTATGCATGAAATTGATCATAGAATATTTAAACTCATGCATTTCCTAAGCTCTTTGAACCAAAACCCTTCCAAAAATCCAAAAGATTAAACATAAACTTACCTTGAATCTTCATCAAATAATGAGTTTCTTGGCTCTAAAGGAAGCACTAATCTTCCTCTTCCTTTTTCCCTTCTTGAGCAACTTTAAAATCACTCTTTAGAACTAATAAAAATTGAAACCTAGGTTGCTCTTCTTTCTTTCCCTTCTTTTCTCCTTATACGACACTCTATCTCCTCTCTTTTCTTCAATTTTCATTTTTGGATTCTTTCAAATGCAAGACACCAACTTTTCTCCCCTTTTATACCATTCATGAGTGCACAATGTCCATTTTGCCCCTACTTTAATATTTTATGGTTTTTAAGCTTAAGTGATCTTCTCAAAATACCCCTTATGTAATCTTTCCACCTTAACACTTTAATTCAATTAACCTATGTCACATAATCTTACTCATATTAACATAATAATTAATCCTAAAAATTAATCCATCAAAACCTCAAAATTAATTTAAATCATGCTTATTCATTAAGAAAAATTCGAGGGCCAAAATTTCTCCCCCTCCTAAGAGAATTTCGTCCTCGAAATTCTTACCTGAGTCATTGAAGGGTTGTGGATACTTCTCCTTCATGGCTTCCAAAGGCTCCCACGTAGCCTCTTCCACAGAATGGTTTCTCCACAGGACTTTAACTAGTTGAACTGCCTTGTTCCTGAGGACCTTTTCCTTAGTGTCTAAAATCTCGACTAGAATCTCCTCACAACTCAGATCATCTCTCAATTGAACCTCAACTATCTGAATGATGTGAGATGGATCCGATCTATATGTCCTCAACATGGAAACATGAAAGACGTCATGTATCTGTGACAATTCTAGTGGCAACGCCAACCTGTATGCTAACGGTCCAATCCTCTCAACAATCTCATAGGGACCCACATGTCTCAAACTCAACTTACCCTTTTTGCCAAACCTTGTGACTCCTTTATAAGGAGACGTCTTAAGAAAAACTTTCTCACCAACTTCTTACTCCATTTCCTTCCGGTGTGCATCAGTATAACTTTTCATTCTATCCTGTGCTACCTTAAGTCGTTGCTTAATCAAATTAACCTTGTCGACCATCATCTGAAGTAACTCTGGCCCTATGAGTTTCCTTTCTCCTTCTTCATCCCAACATATCGGAGTTCTACATCTCCTTCCATACAGTACTTTATAAGGAGCCATTTGAATGTCGAATGATATGAATTATTGTAAGCAAATTTGACCAATGGCAAATGCTCATCCCAAGCTCCTTTAAAATCCATCACACATGCCCTGAACATTCCCTCAAGGGTCCGAATGGTCCTCTCAGATTGACAATCCATCTGGGGATGAAAAGCTGTGCTAAAATTGAACTTGGTTCCCAGAGCCTCTTGTAAGCTTCCCTAGTATCTCGAAGTGAATCGAGGATCCCTGTCAGAAATATGGAATCTGGAACCCCATGTAATCTTACTATCTCATCAATATACTTCTTTGCTAGCACATGCAGGGAATCAATCTATTTAATTGCCAAAAAATAGGCTGACTTCGTCAACCAATCCACAATAACCCATATGGCATCATGCTTTCTACTAGTCTTAGGCAAACCCATTAGAAAATTTATGGTTACCTGTTGCCACTTCCACTCAAGAATGGACAATGGCCTTAACTTGCCAGAAGGTGCCTGGTGGTCAACCTTGACTTGCTGACACACTAGACACTTGGTCACATATTCTGCTACATCTCTCTTTATGTCTTTCCACAAGAAATTCTCTTTTAGATCTCTGCACATCCTGGTGCTACCTGGGTACATGGCATAAGGCGCATTGTGTGCCTTATCCTATATTTCATGCTTTACTTCCTTGACATTTGGAATACAAAGCCTATTTCCGACAGTCATAAGTCCATCATCCCTCGCTACCACTTCAGATTTCTTATCATTCTGAATTTCTTCTCGGAGCTTACTCAATTTTGTATCCTGTGCTTGTAACTCCCTAACTTTCTCCCTCAGTATCAGTCTTACTCTGAAATTAGCAAGAATGTAATTGGGTTCCTCCTATTTCAAGTTTATTCTAAGCTTAGCCATCTCCTCCAATAAAGGCAGATAAACTGTTTGAACGTGGGCTGTTGATGATTTCCTACTCAAGGCATTCGCCACTACATTTGCCTTTCCTGAGTGATACTCAAGCAACAAATCATAATCCTTAATTAGCTCTAACAACCTTCTCTATCTCAAATTTAGCTCTTTCTGACTCAATAATACTTGAGACTTTTGTAATCCATAAAAATTCTCGTTTGCACCCTATACAAATAATGTCTCCAAATTTTCAGGGCAAAAATCACTGCTGCCAATTCCAGATCATGGGTTGGGTAATTCAGTTCATAAGGCTTTAGCTGTAGCAAGGCATAAGCTATTATCTTGTCTCCTTGCATCAATGCATAACCCAAATCCTTCCTTGAAACATCACTATAAACTGTACAACCCTCCTCTTTTGTGGGCAAAGTCAGAATTGGAGCACTTGTCAATGTATACTTAAGCTCCTCAAAGCTCTTCTGGCATTCATCGCTCCAGATAAACTTCTGATTCTTCCTCAATAACTTGGTCATCGGAGAATCTATCATCGAGAATCCTTCGACAAGTCTCCTATAATACCTAGCCAGACCCAGAAAACTTATTACTTCTGCCACTATCGTCGGTGCATGCCAATTCACCGTTGCTTCAATTTTCCTTGGATCAACATGTACCCCTTCTTTAGAAATAACATGTCCAAGGAATATCACCTCATGTAGCCAAAAATCACACTTACTGAATTTGGCACAAAGTTCCTTCTCCCTCAAAGTCTGCAACACTATCCTGAGGTATTCTTCATGTTCCTCTTCATTCTTGGAATAGACCAGAATGTCATCGATAAACACTATGAAAAACTGATCCAGATACTCCTTGAAGACCCTATTCATAAGATCTATGAAAGCAGTTGGAGCATTGGTCAAACCAAATGGCATGACTAGGAACTCGTAATGCCCATAACGAGTCCTAAAGGCTATCTTAATCACATCAGACTCCTTGATTCTGAGCTGATGATAGCCCGATCTGATATCGATCTTGGAAAAAACCCTTGCTCCCTGTAGCTGATCAAATAGATCATCAATTTGATGTATAGGATACTTATTCTTAATAGTCACTCTGTTGAGTTTCTGATAGTCAATACACATGCGCCATGTTTCATCCTTCTTCTTAACAAACAGAATCGGCATTCCCCATGGTGACGAAATTTTCCTTATATACCCCTTCTCTAATAGCTCTTCCAACTTTTCCTTAAGCTCCTTCAGCTCAGCTGGAGTCATTCTATACAGTGGTATAGAAATTGGTGTTGTACCTAGAATCAGGTTAATAGCAAATTCCATTTCTCTCATTGGTGGCAAACCGGGTAAATCTTCTAGAAATACATCTGGAAATTCCTTCACAATCGAAAAATCCTCTAACCTCCCTTCACTTAGATTAGTGTCCACAACGTGTTCCAAGAAGGCTTCACACCCCTTTCCCATCATCCTGTCATCCAATAAAGCTGAAATTATTCTTGGTGATGGTGTTTTCAAGTCCCCTCTAAAAATCACCTTTTCATCGTTGCCAAGATCAAACTCTACTTCTTTAAGACCACAATCTAACTTGGCACAATATTTCTCCATGGCATCCATTCCTAGTATCACATCTAAACTCTTTAACTCTAACAGTATCAAATCCACTACCAGTTGAGCACCCTCAATGAAATGCTTACAATCCCTATACACTTGACTTATTATCACCTTCCTCCTTAAGGGAGTACTAACAATCAAGGGACTAACCATTGGCATCAAGTCAACATCATTAAAAATCATGCTTGCAAAAACAAATGAATGTGTGGAGCCTGAATCAATCAATAAATATACTTAAATAACTGAACCATACCTGTGACAACTTCCAGTACAACTATAGCTTCCTCTCTGGTTGTAGCAAATACCCTGGCCTGTGCCTGACCCCTTGGCCTCCCTGGAGGAATAGCCTTCTTTCCAGCTCCAGGATTGCCCACCTTTATGACTAGCCTAGGTCCCACTATTTCTGCTCTCCCTGGGACTTGCAACTGCAACCCTCTTGCCTTGTTGCTTGGGGACAATCCCTGATCATGTGTCCCTTCTCATCGCATTGGAAGCACGCTCCAAGTAACTTGAAGCACTCTCCTTTGTGCAGTTTCCCACAATGCTCACATTGGGGTATTGTGATTGTGTATCTACTCCTTCTCGTCCTTCCCGTGCCTCCCACACTTGAGGCTTGCCCTGAAACTGCCCTTGCCTGCTTGTTCTTGGCAAGGCCACTACTTCCCACTTCACTCTGCGTATGGTAACTCCTTGTACTCCTCTCAGGCAATAGAGCACTCATTCCCTTCTTAGAAGACTGCTCCCGGTTATTCCTCTTCCTGCTCACTTCATTCTTTATATTCTTTAGTTTTTTAGCTTGGAGTGCAGCATCTACCAACTGCTGGTAATCATAGAAGTTATGGATCAAGACTTTCTCCTTGATCCCCAAATGAAGTCCTCCCTCGAACTTGCGGCACTTATTTTCCTTATTGGCAACAATGTTGGCCGCATACCATAATAGCTGGGTGAACTTCAGCTCATATTCGCTCACACTCTTGTCCCTTTGTGTGAGATTTAGAAACTCCCTAACCTTCTCTTGTACATAAACCCTAGAAAGATACTTCTTCCTAAACAATTCCACAAAATCTCTCCATGATAACACCGGAGGCATAACCTGACTATGGGGTAATGATTCCCACCAATGAAGTGCATCCCCTTGCAGCAAGCTAACTGCATAATCCAGTTTCTCCTTATCAAAGCACTTCATTTGAATCAGGACCCTCTCAGTCCTCTTCAACCGTGCTTCAACCTCTTTTTGGAATTGTAGTCCCATTGAAATTTATAGCTCCATACTTGCGGAGCTTATCATACTGCCTACTCCTTTCCACTAGAGCTAGCACCGGAGCTTGTGATGCTTGGCCCATAGCATAAGTGAAAGCCTGGGCGAAGGCTTGAAAGAACTGCGGGTCTATAGTAGGCATAGGAGGAGGAGGCGGTGGCACTTCATACTACACATTAGGTGCCTCAGAATCAGGAGCAAGGTGTATCCCAACATCTTGCAAGACATAGGATTCATCTATGTGTAAGTGTAAGTCGACTTGTACACTTCGGTAAGTCGACTTACACGTATTCAGTACCGATAAGTCGACTTGTAC
>JANIPN010837228.1:0-25565 GCA_027478595.1 Erythroxylum anguifugum
TGAGTTGGGGTAAGGGGAAAGAGCGATGGGTGGTCAAGCAAGCAGGATTATTGTAAGAGGCAGGTGTGTGTATGTACAACCGATGGTTAAGAGAGAGGAGTAACCGCTGGTCAAGGTTCAAGTTCAGAGATATGAGAAGTGAGAGGGTATTGAAGAGTGATTATATATGGTATAGTATCAACGTAAGCTCAAAACGCACTGAGTTAGAGTGAACCAAGTAACAGCAACACTATTGAGCAGCACTAGGGATTATATTTAAATATTATTCAGCCAGGCAGATAAAAAAAATCCACCCGTCTACCAAAAACCATACCACGTTAACGTAAAGCACCCACCGATTAGCGAAGGTACAAAAGTGTAGGATACCTATCCTTGTCGAAGCCCGCTTTTCCCTCACCCCCCACACCTCCATCCTATACCATAGTAGGTCACTAGTACGAATGTTATACACGCTGGGACTTTTAGCTCGAGCAAGAAAAGACCTTGCACACGTTTCGGTCAACCTACGAGGGGATTCCACGCCAGGGGCGTCAGTTCGCGCGCACCGGTACCACGGTCCATGGACCGATTATCTTCAAAGACCACGTACTTTTGGGGGATATATACCCGCACTCGGAAAGGGAGAACACTAGGAAAAGACAATAGAAATAGATAGAGCACGACCACACAAAGAAACGCGACAGAACGAAAAAAAAGTCGCCAATCAAGTGCCAGGGGAGGTGGGAAAAGTACTCGTACATAATGATCAGACGATGGATAGAGACGTCGGGCAGATCGATTAGGTGATCCCCAAAGTGTCGGGATTTTGCAATAATGCCACCACCACCATCACCAACACCACGCATTTAGATAGCGCTCTCTACCTCTCGCCTCGTGGCCACCACACACACACTAACGATCGCTATGGGGGAAAAAAAAGCCTATCCTAAACACTAAAACAGAGCTAAAGGGTGGCGACAGGCGCTACGGTTGCTGTGAAGATTCCCAGAAGGGGAATTCCCTGCCGCCGCCGCCGTCCATATGTCGTCGTCCCCTCGTACTCTACTGAGTCTACTCCGCCGTAGTAAAGGAGGAAGGAATACGATCGGTGAGAAAGGCGCTGGCTGGGCTTAGGCTGGGTGGATGACATTTCTTGTTTTCTTACAAAGACAAAAATGCGTTAATTGTCTCGGGAGTCGAGACACCTCACCTCATTGGAAAAAGCCTAAACATCTCATAACATAGTCATGGAAGGTACAGTAATAAAATTTTAAAAACAAAAAATAAGTTTTGGGGCTGGAGCTTTTTTGCGGGGATCCGTTTTTGGGTGGTCGTGGTCGCGGCGGGCGTGACTTATGCACCAAAGAGGAAAGAATTCGAGCTCTTTCCCCTGAAGAACATGAAAGGACAACAGCAGGAAGCGAACAAAAGCCTCTCGAAGTTCGAAACACATACACAACACACAAAAACAATTACTATGTACGCCATGGTCTCTTTTATCCCCCCTGCTGGCTACTATGCGCTTTAGCTTCGGGAAGTATATTATACTTCGAAATAGGGGTAATCCTACGACCTTCCTACGACCTTAACCAGTAAGAGCGCAGCAAACCAGGACAAGGTGAATCCTTGGGGATCAGGTCATATTTTACTCATTTTGATTCTTTTGCTTGATCCTCATTTTTCAATTTCGTCTTCGTATCCCGGCTTCATGATTTCCTTAGGTACTCCTTGTCCATTCATTTTGTTGAGGCTTTCCAAACTCGGAATGCCCCGGCAGAAAAAGTGCTTGGAGAGAGATGAATGGGCTATTCTTTCCTCTAACTGCTGGCCTAGCCCAGGAGCACAGCCAGTTTTTCCCCTGCTAATTTTGCTGTTCCTTCGTTCGAACGAACTGCCCCATCCTTACCCTGACTCTGTAATTTGTTTCGTAGATTTAAAAGCTAGGACTACTGCTCCACGTGTGACTTCGGTATTGCTTACGGAAGGATCACCGCCGTCATGATGATGATGCGGGCGTCAACGACTATCAACAGCCCTCTCTTACCCGTCAGCCCTGTGCCTTAACCGTCTAGTAAGCAGTCATTTGTGATGCGACTGTAATTTCCTCTTTAGGACTCAAACGAACGAAGTGGGCTCCTTCATAGACCCCTCCTGTTTATTAGTCAACCATTATACATCGTCATTATCACAGTAAACACCAAAACTTATGAACAACTGATACTCATCATTGGGCACCGCCACTGAAATGATAATATATTAATACGGCGAATATATTAAAACATGTGCGCATGCACAGACCGCACACACAACGGATCCACTTGGAAAGACCCCTCTCTCTTCGAACTCTTCCTACAGTCCCCTCCAAGCACTATTTCTCCCACTTCCCGGTCACCGATCACTCTCACAGGGTAGACGCTCAATACCAAGGGGGCTCCACAAAGCGCGAGGTAAGGGAATCCCTGCTGTCGCAGATTTCGAAATAGTTCGGTAGTTAGAAATTGGACGGGGCCATAGGTTACCAGTCACCACTAACAACATACCCGCTGTTACGTTGTGTCGTTTATACCGATTCTGTAGGCCTCAATTAGGGTTGATATTCTTCCCTCGCTTCCCGTGCTTCCTCAATACAGTGTATATGACCGCATTCGTTCTCAGGAAGGAATCAGTAGGCTCGTCTGAGTTTATTTTTCTTTGTTCTTGTTTGGATAAAAGACATATGACTCGTCGCTTCCACCCCCACGTCGCCGCCAGCCTTCGATTTACTACTCCCGCTGGCGATCAATCCATCGGCGGCAGGGAGGTCTGGGCAGTGGCGCGGCCCCAGGATCAGGAAGCACTAGCTAACCGGTACTAAGAGAAGAAAGCAGCAGTAGCAGCAACGGCTACCGTCAGCAAAGAAGAAAGCTGTTGGAATAACGATGGGGCCCTTGGTTTTGCTCCTAGCTCTTCCAAGAATCAGAAATGAATTATTCCCTCTCATCATCACGTGTATACTCCCATCATTACTTTCAACGTTAATATCTCTTTGTGCCTGGCTCCTGTCATCCATCTAATTCACCGCCCATCTTACTTGGAGAACTCGTACTCGTACCCTCCGCTTGTGTCAAGTGCGTGTGCGATGCGATACATAGGTACGAGTACCTATGCATGGCCATGGCCGCAGCTAGTCAGGCAGGATTCTGGAGCTACTGCACTCCGAGGAGAAATAGGAATCCGAAGCGCGAACAATGCGGTTTCTCATTTTGAAGTCGAGCTTAGAGCAATAGTTCGGTCTCCCGGAAGAAATCTCTGCCGGATTACCTCCCGGATCAGTTCATTTTGCTTCATTTGATTCCCCATTTGATGGCAAAATCGCCCGTCCATGTTGAAGTCGACGTCGAAATTAAAATCGAGAGCTCCCAAATCTAGCCAATCACCGACCTGCGGACTAACTGTACCAACATCTTCATGAAGGGGTGTTGGGGATTTTCGCAGGGTTAGTAGAGACATGTGTGTTCTTCCCTTTGACTTAACAATGACAGTTGGTGTTAAGGTAAGTATTACGTCTAGACAGGCACCCCTCCCCCTGCCCCTTCCAACTGTGCCTGCCTGTAAATCTACAGGTATCACCTCGTACAACTTCTCGAGATGAGATGGACGCCAAAGCAGAGCCGTGTAGATCATTGCTACACCTGCTTACCTCATCCCGCTTACAATGCGACGATCACTCTCGTGGTAGGCAGATTGTAAGTTCATGGTTTCTCCGGCAGCCCGCGTGCGCCTCGACTACGGAAACTGCGAAGGACGCCCGATCGACCATATCATAGGAGGACGAGGCTTGGTCCACATGCAAGCCAATTGCACATCCGCGTCCTCATGGTTGCTCACTTACCTACCTACGCCCATCAGGTACGGTAATGGTTTTTTGCATTCGATGGCGGCTTCCTGAGAGTGTCCGATCAACGCTGCCGCCGTCGCAACGACAACTGAAGCTAGGATTAAAGAAGGAACCGGAGCCTTCTCGAAATGACGGACTTCGAGGCTTCAGGGTAGGTAGGTGCTTTCCGTAAGGACTCCTGGCGTGGCTTTTGAGGCACCGAGATGGTTATTTTTTTTCCTGTTGCTCTACTTGTACTGTTCTTTCTTTGCCGTTTTGTCGTAGGGCGTATGTATCCGGATAGTGTCCTTTTTTGAGTGCCAGTCATGTAGGCTTTTAGAAGGAAGCCTATGCACCGGTATCTCTTTCAATCACCTCAAGTCGCAGTAAGGAGTCCAATGCACTTTAATGCTATCAAAGAATGAGGTTCTCCTTTTGCTTCTTGGGAGTACTATATATCTTGTGCTTGATGTCTCTCGACTTTGAATATTTTGGTTCTATAAATCATTCCAGTTGTCGTTCTTTTTCTTTAACAAACTTATCCGGTCTTTACTCGCCTTCACCGGCGGAGGGAATAGGGCTTTCAAACTATCCAAGATGTCATCGCTAGACTCTCATCACTAGACTCGTGTCTGCTCCGGCCATGATACTCCACGTCAGGACAAGACCGCCGCCATTCCCCAAAGGGAATCTTCTAACGACAAAATACTCGTAACAAGGGAAGTGACAACGGTGACCATGGTCTCTACGCCGGACGAGGAAGCCCAACTGAGTAGCCATCCAGAAGAAGAGTCCCCATCATACCCCACCGTACGTGGTCCCCCTTTTCCCCTTCTCCCCTCGTTCCAAACCTCCCAAACTTACAAAGAAAACTTTTCCCATTGGCGCTTATTGCTTCCGCACTCCCCATTCAAGCGCGCCTCGCCTCATTGCCAATTCAAAACCACACACGCGCACATACCACCTGACGCTGACACTGACGCTGACTCCAACTGACCTCAGCCCAAGCGCACGCCCACGCGCGAACCCTGGCATTCACACCTCGCCACCTTCAATCCCCTATCCCACCTCCTCCAAGCACGCCTCCCCAGCAAACTCCGCCAACAGCACGCCTACGCACACATCCTCCCCCGCAGCAGCCTTACAGACCTAGACCCAGACCCAGACCCAAAAAGCGACTCCACATACCCATCCCGTTCTAGCACCATCTTCACCTTCATCCGCAACAACCCCCTCCTGACGGCAGCCCTGATCCTTAGCCTGCTCTTCGCGTCCACGTTCATCGCGCTGGCTTTCGTCGGACACCGCATTCCCGGGCTGCGCCGCGGAGGAGGCGGTGGTGGTCCGCGGGACGCGAGGGCCCGCGGGACGCCGGTACCGACACCGACGAATATGCCGATGCCGACAACAATGCCAACGCCAATGACGGCAGAAGTACAAGTCATAGCACAAGTATCGGTCATAGCACAGGCGCTATCTCAAGCTTCACAAGGTTCCCAGGTCTCCCAAGCTCCGGCTCAAGCACCCCAAGTCCAAGCTCCGGCTCAAGCACCAGCCCGGTCACAGGCCCAAGCCCAGGCTCATGCCCACACCGGCACTGACACTGACACCGACACCGGCATCGATACCGGCATCGACACCACCGCAACCGGGACCCCAGCCGAGATCTACAACGGGGATGGGAACAGGGAATGGTTCGGGGGTTTAGGCGGGGACGGGAAAAATGGGCCTGGCAAAGGGCAGAGGGATTGGGCGGGAGGCAAGCCGGCTGTCGACGGGCGGGTGGCGAGGTGTGGGGAGCTGTGCTACCGGGCGGGAGGGGATCAGAGGCAGAGGTGGAATTGCTACTATGAGCACTGTGTTTGTAAGGAGGGGTGTCCTCAGGAGGCTTGGGTTGGGTAAGTGTGAGTTGATGGGGGTGGTGAAGCTAGGTAGTTAGGTAGGTAGGTAGGTAGATGATGTGAATACCAGGTTTGGAGGCCGCGGGTAGAGATGGGAAGCTAGAGGATGAGGGAGGATGGGATGATGGGCTAATGGGGATGGTGGCTGTTCTTTCCTTTTTGGGAAATTCTGAGAAGACGATGCATCTGGGTTTAGTATTATGGATAGACAAAAACTTGTTTGGATAGTTAGTTACCTTAGGCTTGAGGTGGAAAGGAGAGAATTGGTGTCGGAGCGAACGAAGGAGGCGTTGTAGGTGGCAAAAGTGCATTTGGGTAGGCGGTTTTCTGCTATTGCTTTCTCCTCTCTTTCTCTTCTTTTCCTTTTTTACTGTCTCTATCTGTCTGTTTCTATTTCTCTCCTTTATTATCGTCTTGGCTTGTTCGGTCACGTGAAATTTCTTAGGTTGAGCACAAAGCGTGATAAAATTATCCCTTCAATGAGTTCGTGAGTGAGTCCTTTGTCATGAGTGCGCCCTACAGAAACCATGTTTATCAACAAACCCCAAATATATTCGACGCTAGCGTGAAAAGCACGGGTATATCATCGCCCACTCTCTACCTTTCCGCTCTACTTTTTTCTCAGGAAGTGTCAACAACCTTCACCAAACTTCTAAGACAACACTTTTTGTGAAACCCAGCTTTTCCAAATCACTCAAACTCAAAGACAACTACCCACTCAACAGCTGATTAAGCGCTACAATGCCCAAACTTCAACTCATCACTCTCACCCTCGCCGTCCTCCTTCACGGAGCCGTCGCGATGCCCGCTCCTGTTGCGGCCCCCGCTCCCACCGCAGCCCCCGACCCAAGCCTCCTCGACAACGTCCTTCATCCCAACCCCTTTCCTTACCCCCAGCCCGTGACTCTCTCCTTCCCCCCCACTGGCAGACCCCAGGACATCGGCGATTGGGAGGAAGAGAGAGAGCACAATCGATTCCCTGGGTTCATCGGGGTGGAAATGAACAAGAAAAACAAAGCCGGATTTTGAGGGGTTTCTCTGGTGAAGTGGAGGAAATTGATGGATGAGGATGGGTCCGATTCTATTTGAAGTCGAAATTTGCTGGTTGACTCTTCGGTAAGTTGGTTCTTCTCCTTTTATCTCTACCCTAAGCTAAGGTACGAGATACTGACAAAGTCTAGAGAGCTTAAAGTTTCTAAAGAAAATATCCAAAGACCAAAAAAATAACCGGAATGCAAAAGGGGTAGCAGAAGTTGCGATTTTCTTTTTTCCTTTTCCTTTTTCCTTTTCCAATTCGATTCGACTACTTCAAACCTGGTAGTTTGAAGAGAGAGGTACAGCATGCTTAAATCGTACACTTAGATTTCCTTTGTGCTGGGCTTCAAGCTTGCTGACCAACTGATGCTTCATTGGTCTTTGTTCTCGCTGCAGATGTATACTTAAGCAGTATAAATTAGAATTTCTCCAATAGTTAAGTGTATTCACGATAAGTAGACAGACTCTTAAGAGCTCACTTGTGATTTAATGATTGTATTATTCTTAGTCGTGAAACAACTACTCTAATACTCAAAAGCGCAAAGATTTACTAACTAAATTGTAGAATCGCTGAATTGTAATTCAAGGTTGCTCCTAGGCAAATAAGTAGTTGATTCAATGTCAGAGAAGAACCAGTGCTTACCATCTCAGGAGCTGCATGGTCGGCCGTGGGACTTGGAGCTGTCTGATTCATGTTCCGGCTCGCGTCATCCATAATATTCGCCCTGCGTAGCATTAGCGTAATGCCTGAATAGCTGTCTGGACTGTATTCCTACCAACTTCTTAAGCTGGTTGATCTACCCGTCAACGTCTGTCTATCATCCATCAACCTTTCGAGGTAAGCCCATCTGCGGCCAACCACCTCCCAAGAATCATTATCGACTGTCAGCAGATTTGCCCGAGCTGTAGCAAGTGTCACGTTCAAAGACACCGCGGCTTCCTCGAGGATGACCAATTTCGATAAAATGAGCTCCTTAATATGTTTACCAAAAACATTGTCCGATGAGTTGAAAGCGATAGATACTAGGTCCGCCATCAAAAAATAACACGCGTCAGGGATGAATTCTATTTTTAAATAGTCACGATGGAGCCGACGTATTCCATCTTTAACCTCTCTTAATTCAAACTCCAGGCTAAAGAGCCTATATATGATCGAGTTCAAGTGATGCATAGCACTGATTAAGGTTTTTGGACCCCGCACAATTATACCAGACTCTTCAACACCAATCTCTGTCAGAATCGCATCCAAACATGTGAAAAGTTCGTAGTCCAGGCCCATTATTCGAAAGGCGACATCTTCGAGAGCAGCGTCCAAAATGCGTGGCTCACTCACAACACTCAGGGTACATACATCCTGAGCTTCAACAAAAAATGATCAGTAAGACTCCTTGTGCCAAGTCCACAACATACGGATTTCTCCTTGGATTGCATCCAACAGGTTGCCTAGACTCAAGATCATGGGGCATGTTGTATCGTTTAGAGATGAATTGGAAGCCATAAAGCTATGATTCCCTGCTAACAGTCGGGGAAAAACAGATCTACCAATGTAAAAAACTTGTATAGGCTTACTTAGATAGTCGTGTTCTAATGAGAATGGTGTTGAAGAGATGAGCATTTGGAATTGCCGTTGTTTATAAGGATAATTTTTCTCGCTGCCTCGTCAACCTCATCCACCTAGTTTTGGCAGTTGCTACCAGTGGTACAGTGTACAAGAGATCAACAGACACGGAGCGCCTGCAGCTATAGTGTTTACGCAAATAGTAATAAGAAATTTGTTGATTTTTTGCGCGATGGAGCATCTCAGATGGATAGTGAGTGCTTAAAAAACTGGTCTTGTTCTTCAAAGATGGCTGTTACAAAGCAGTAAGCACTTGTCAGTAGTATTAGAATAGTTATTTCACGACTAAGAATATAATCATCAGATCACAAAGTGCACCACAATTGTAGTTTAAAAATAGATGCATAAAAACTATCAGCATCATCATATGTAGATACATTTTCCCTTAGCCTTTCCCTTTATCCGCTCCCCCAGTATATACCAATCCAGGAAAACCACCCCAGTGTTAGACACAAAAAAAGGGATGCATAACCCGTCATGGTCGCATCATACAAAGGAAAAAATAGAGTAGATATGATCAAGAGCCATATATCTCAGTAATATCTCCTTTTTTCTTCCTGCACTAATTGATTGACCCAAATCATCAACATTTCTCATATCCTGTCATAGAGGAAGGAAAAATATATTCCCAAAACCTCTCCAAATCCCATTTCGAACATGTAGTAA
This sequence comes from Erythroxylum anguifugum, assembly GCA_027478595.1. NCBI lineage: Eukaryota > Viridiplantae > Streptophyta > Magnoliopsida > Malpighiales > Erythroxylaceae > Erythroxylum > Erythroxylum anguifugum. The sequence goes on from JANIPN010837228.1 coordinate 9,056, forward strand.
TGTTCAGAAGAAAGCTCTTCCTATTTCCAACCAGACCTCAGTTGTTTGATCCACTCGGTATCTTATCTAATGTCTGTTTGATTCGATTACCCCACCGAGGCTTCAAACCTCGCTGTGGAATTATGTTGATTATTGTTCGTCTTCCTTCAGAACAAAGGAAACGACCTCGTGCTATCTCATCCCACCCTATTCCATCTAATTCAACAAGTTCCGAGGCCCCTAAACATATGTGATAAAACCAACAAGCCAAAAATGAATAGTGGCATCGCTCGTTCGCTCGCTCGCTCGCTCATCCATCTTCCCCCTGTCGAACCTAAAAAAAAAAAAAAGAAAAAGCCTCGAAAGCGACAGACAATGACAAACCAGCGCGGCCAATTCGTCGGGTCCAGCGCAGCGGGGTATGCAGAGTTCAAGTAAACGTAAGATAGCTAGATCGACAGACTGGTAGATAGACAGGTAACAGTAGTAATAGCCCGTGGAGTGGAGAAACTAGAGAATCCGTGTGTGCGTGCTCGTGCAGTGCCATAGACAGACGGACAGATAGATAGGCAGATACAACCAACGAAGAATGTTGACCCAAAAAATTTTCCAAGAGTCGAAAGAATATGAAAAGGGTTGATGGGAGAGAATAAGGACGAGGTCGGCGAGTAGAGAGTACGTTGTATCCAGAGTTCGAGGGATTGGAAATGGGCGTTCGCAGTTGCGGAATGCAGTGGCTGTTCCTGCATTTCCTAGTAAAGGGCAGAAGATGGAATATATAGGAGAGGATCCAATTTGGAGCGTAGGATAGTAGTGGAAGTAGTATAAGACCGCTTTGGTTTGTTCTCACCCTTCCGGTTTCCCGATCCGTTCCGTGCTGTACCATTATGGCCTTCAGAAAGCTAGGCCAGTATTCATGCAAGAAAACGTCATCATCGTAAAATATATAGTCGCGAATTCAAATAAAATCCGTAACCAAACCGCCGCCACAGCAATCGATAAATCGATCCGCCTACGACTCCTCGGGCAAAACTTGCCCCTCGCTAACTTCGCGCCAGTCGCGACTCCTGCCCGTCAACTTCTTGATGCCACCCACGCGGCCCGCCCAGAGGCTCTCGGCGGCGGTGCGGAAGGTGTAGCCGCGCTGGCTGCTGATGACGCCGATGGCCTGCAGCACGGCCTTGCGGCTGTCGCGTCCGAAGACGGCGGGGTGGTTGATCCACTCTAGGCTGGATTCGAGCTCTGCGTCGAGGGCCGCAAGCGTGGCCGTGTCGATACCTGGGCCCGTGAAGGTATTGGCCGAGTCCTCTGAGTGCGGTGGCGAGGGCTGTCGCTCGGGGGTGCCGCCGCCGCCCGCCGACGAGGCCAAGGACATAAAGTTGGAGCTGGGCGAGGAGCCACCCGCGTTGGCGTCTTTGTCGGCCTTGCCGTCGGCGTCTTTCTTTGCCGAAGAGCCCTTGGGTGGGATGGGTGGCAGGCCGCCCTTGGCCAGGCCCTTGAGGATGGAGCGCGTTTCTTGCAGTAGGTGGTGCGCGCGGTCGTGTTGGCCTCGCGAAACGAGGTACAGGGCGCGCGTAAGCATGTCGGAGGTGAGGAGCTCCATACGGCGCTGGACGATGTGTGGGTGCGGAGGGATAGGGGGTGTTTGGGGATGCTCTTTCTTGATGCCCGAAGAGGAAGGAGACTTGGAAGATGTAGCAGGAAGCATGGTGATTGCGAGGAGGGAAGGGCGCGGTAGATGAGTAAGGGTACCTTCGCGCAGGATATCGCCGAAGGTGAGATCGGCTTGGATGAGGGGTACTTCTTCGACGCTGATGGCGCGCTGTTCATCGCCTTCGTAAGAGCCCCCGAGCGCTTGGAGACCTGAAACGATGCTTTCCCAGTGGTCTTGCGGGAGTTCTTCTTCGGAGGAATTGTCGGGCGCAATCACGAGCTGAACTAGGATATCTGGGGAAATGCTTGTTAGAACCGCACGTACAGGGGGGGAAAGGGGGAGAGCCGCAGTCAGATCGACCCAGCAGCATGGTCCAATAGGACATACCTCTCTTGTCACCGAACCTTAAGTCACCCAGGGCTGCTTCAGCTTCGCGGCCAGCCGTCCGTTTGGTGATCTGCAGGGCGCCTGAAATCTTCGCGAACTTGGCGGGTGAACCCTCGGGGAGGCGAAGTTTCAGCTTCGCGTTCTGATGTGATGTGGTCTGCTTCGATCCCAGGCAGCCGGCAACACACTCGCGGAGCATCATCCAATCTTTGACGTACGTGTACGACGCCTTTGTGCGTGTCGATAACTCGATCATGGTATCGGGTTTGTGAGTGAGGCCGAGACCGAATGAGTGGATCGCAATTCTACCGGGGAAGCAACGTTAGCAAGCCGCCCATCCAGGCTGTTAGAGATTGAGTGGATCCATGGATGATAAACCTTGCATGCATGTAGTTTACGGCGCGCACACAGATACATGCGCATCGGACATGCACGTACCCTAGCGCCCACCGAAAACACATGCATTCATAGAAAGAGAAGATCATTAGGGGAGGGATGAAGAAAGGAATACGACAAGCTTACTTTGCAGCTTCGGCGCGTGATACGACGAAGTCGACACTCTCGCCGTCTGATGTAGATGAATCGCTTATCAAAATGATGCTTGCAATCGGGTTATTGGACTTGCGCTGCATGAGCAGATCCATGGCCACATTGGCACCCTCGACGACATCGGCGCGCAGGCTCTTCTGACCAACTGGACGAATCGAGTTCAGCACCTTCGTCCAGCCAGCCCAGGTCTTGGTAGTCATGCCTACCAGCGGTACTCCACCTCCGCTGGATCCAAAAGTGACCAGGCCCATCCGATCTCTTGCACCTAGATTCTGGACCAGGAACTTGAGGGCATCGCGGAGAAGGGTGATCTTGAGCCCCTGCATCGATGAAGACACTGGAATTACGACGACGAGGTCAAGCGGGACGTGAATGGATGCAGGCAAGCGCGAGTCTGCTCCCCCTATCGCCGAATTAGTGTACTCCGTAGGAGCTGTCATGGTGGAGCGAGTCGGACCCCATGAAGAATTCATCGAGGAAACACGCTTGTTTTTGCCATTGCGATAGTCCTCCTCATCTGTAGACAGATCCTGTTCCGCATCAGCGGCGTTGTGAGCTTGTTTTTGCTGTTTTTGTTGCTGCTGCTGTTGTTTTTGTTGTTGAACCTGCGGTGCGTTGAGGTCCAGTAGCGCTTTCTTCCACTGGGAAACCTGGCTCTTGTTTTGGAACTGCAGATGAAATTGCGGCAGTTCTTGAACGGCAAGACTGAGGGTTAAGATTGGGTCGTCTATAAATGTGAGCACGACTCTAGATTTATCACCACCGGGGGGATCATATACATACCATTATTCGGCTGTACATCTTTAAGATGCTTCTTTATTAGAATAGACCCGCGGAGAGTACACTTCGTTAATTTACGCTTAGATTTCCCCTCGACATAGATAGGCCCGGCTCCACGCTTTTCCTTGATGCAAATGAGCATTTCGGCGAAGAGAAAACACTCAAGCTCCTGCCAGGAAGTCCGATCTCTGCTGACGCGCAAAGTACCATGTAAACGGAGTGCGCCAAATCTAGAAATCAATCAGCCTCATTCATTTATCTCGCGTGTAAGGTCCGCTCGCTCCATTCAAATTGTCGAAATTGTGTGGAAAAGAAAAACACGAATTGCGAACCTTGTAAAGTCAAGCCCGTGCCAGTTCTCGACGCGCAATCGAAGGTCATCCGTGATTTCCTTCAACTCCTCGCGCGACTCTGTGACCCAGCCCGATCGGTCATCATGCGGTGGCGGCGGCGGCGGCGGGGGAGGCGGCCCAACAACCTGCTTCTCTTCGTGATGAGTATTGGGCAATACTGGGGTGTGGCGAAGATCATCGGGATGCGGCATCCACTTGCCCTCGGAGACTTCGACCGTAATTAGGCACGTCAGAGTCTGCGACTGCTTGGAGCGGTTTAGGGTAGGGTATTCGCTCCTGACTGAGACGGTCGGAGCGGGAATTGGGTTTCTCGTCATGCTGACGCGCGGGCTATTGAGTTCGTGCTCCATAGCTTGCACGTCGTAGTCGTGCCGCCGGCCAGTGTCGTAGTCGCCCTGAGACGAGGCCATTGCCGTGCCGGTGCTGTTATTACGAGCATGTGTCTTGGAAGCACCTGGATCACTTGAGCTATAGTACTCGACTCTGCGCTGCTGAATAGCCTTACTGTCTCGCTGCGAGTACTGATCGCGGCTATCCCTACTATCACGGAATCGCTGGTTCGACTCGCGACTTCGTGGCCGGTCCCGCGTCGTCTGGTTGTCCCACGGCGTGGGTGTCGTTTGCGAACTTCGCGCGCCTTCCCTCTCTCGTGCCTCATTATTCATAGATACGGAACGTACTATCGAGCTCAACTTCTCTATAATTTGACGCACACAGTCAGTATCGTCGTCACGTCCCCCGTTCCCAGCCCGTGCCACCATCGAGGGGGGTGCGGAATGGCAGTAAAGCAGAGAGACGGAGTATATCTGTGCACAAGTACGTACCGAGATCCAACACATTTCCTCCGCGACTTGTATCGAGTCCCAGCGGCGCATTGCACGTGGGGCAGTACTGCGAATCAAACTCCTTGATATACTCGTAGAAGCAGGCTTCGTGCGAGACGTGGCCGCAGGAAAACTGCAAGATGCGCTCACCGCGCAGCGTATGCTCGAGCGGTTCCTCGCAGACAGCGCACTCGCTGCCGATGAAGGTGCGCTCCCGTCGTGTCCGCGACCGCTCCATCTCTAGCATTCCAGCCCCAGGGCGGCCCGATCTCCAATTGAAAGATGTCTGGGTGCCGTTACTATAAGCCGGTGGCTTCCAGCTCCTGTCGACGCTGGCGTAGCCCAGGTGACGCTTCGTCTGCCTTCGCGAACTCTCACGGCCTAGCGAACTGCCGGAGAGGTCGTGTGAGGGTTTGGAGCGGGTGTGCGATGTATCTCGGTGTCTTCCGGAGGATGAGTTCCCTTCTGTCGACTGGCCTGAATTCGAGAAGGACATACGTCAGCTCACATTCAACACAATCCAGGGTTCCCAAGGTTGCTCGGCGCGGCCTTTTTCCTTCCCCGCCCTTTTCGTTGTCCTTCTCTTCGTTGTCGCCTTCTCCCTGTCCCACAGAGCGTTCTTGAAAGGTGGGGGGGCTTTAGTGTGTTCCAGGCACGAGGCCCAAGTCACGACGAGGCAAGTTATAGCTCGAGGTATGACTTCAGACGGAGGAAAACAGGGAGCATTTAATTGGAAGAATGGCCGCAGGTTTCAACTCACCACTTGCAAACTCTCGCGCTTCGGCAACCGCCCGTTTCGGCAGCAGCCCCAGGCTATGGAGGTTCTCGATATGCTTCTGATTCTCGTGCCTGTAGGAACGCTGCGAGGACGAGGTGACTGAATGGCTCGACATGGACAAAGTAGTCGTACCAAAGGAAGAATGACAAAACAAAAAAACAGAAAGCAAATGGGAAGGGAAGAGGAGGAGGTAGCAGTGGTAGTAGTAGTAGTAGTATTGGCAACAGTAGTAGTGGTGGTGGTATTGTCGAAGAGTGGGCGAGAAGTAGGTAGAGAGGGAGAAAGAAGGCTTAGGACCGACAAGTGGTTAGCAGTAGTGGTTTAGTTAGTAGCTCAGAGTCTGAGGGCTGCTGGGGACATGGGGGGGCATGGGGATGGCCGCCCGCCGATGGACAAATGGGAAGCGGTGGCAGGCACGCGGGCCCGCAGCGTCTGGGGGGGAGGAGAGGCGCAAATCTTAGCGATGTAGGCCGAAGGATCTTTGCGAGGGGGGGTGCGAGGGGGGTGTGGCAAGGAGTTAGTGGGTGGGAGAAAGGTAAAATGCACGTCGAACTGATTTGCATGCAGATATTACTTAGTATGGTGGTGGGAAGAAGAGGAACGACGAGAGAAGGAAGACAGAGAGAGCGTCGCAGTCGTGAGTCGTCGTGGTTGTAGTATTATTATTGGCGTGAGGGTGAGCAACTGGTGTGGGTAATCCCGGTGGTGTGGTGGGCCACCGTGCTAGGCGGGCAGGTGGGTTGGGTGGGCTTAGCAGGCCTTCTTTGGCTTGTAGAACTAGGCATGGGTGTGTGCGTAGAAGCCGACGGGCTCACAACCGGGGCGCAGGGGCAATATACCATAGTACATAGTAGGAATAAACATAGAAATAACAACTCAACTACTATATACCCTATCACTTATACAAATACCTAGGTACTCCGCACATCCCGGACCTCTGCAGCTTATGTTGGGTTAGGTTTAGGTTAGGTTGTTAGCGAGGTGGTCAATCGTGTACGAAGTGCCAGGGCTCAATAATCCGCCGCGGCGGGGGTATTGGAGGGATTATTGAAGGGGGATTTGGCAGAATCCACGAACAACGATAGGTAGACTGAATAAATAGCCCAAACAAGGCTATTTATTGCTTGGATTTACTCCCTTTTCGAGCCATAAAGCAGGTATGGCGATTGATCCGATAGGAGGGCCTTTGGAGCTTTTGGAATTTTCTGATTCCATTCCATTTCATTCCACAGCTGCTTGACCTTTGGCCCAAGACAGGCAACCCCGGTATTTCTTCACCGTCAAGGCTGAGAAGGTGTGCCCGTGCTCGTGAGCAGCTTTGACGTCAGTAAGACTTGACATAAGCAGCCACAAACAAGGGACCCTTTTGTAAGGTAGAAAAAATATCAAAAAAATAAAAATAAAAATAAAAAATAAAGAGGGAAAGGAATCCCAGAGAGTTATCAACAACAGTTGCTCAAACACCCTGATGCAGTTTGTTTTGTGCGGATCGAAGCTCTGCTGCTAGATGCCTGAAGATCAAGCACAAGGCCCTTTCTGGGCGATCCACCGTGGCTTATGCTAAAGGTATAAGGTATAGGCGGGAAGGCCAGAGGAGTGGCAGTAACCGGGTACTCTAGGTGGGTTGTGGAGAGAAGGGGAGTGGGAGGGGGGGGAAACAGGAAATGGCCCCGTTGACGGCATTCAAGCGTGCTGCGCTAGAGAAGCGCAGCGATTTCCGCTAAAGCAACTATACTAACGCAGGCCGGACTGCTACTCTCGTTGCGTATCAGTGCCAGTGCTATACTACTACATAGTACTTGACTACACCACTCGCCAACTAACCTCGCTTCAACACATCTAACCCACCCCTCTAAAGACAAGGGAATAAAAAAATAGCGGGCTAGGAAGATAATAACGATATGGTCCTGTTCTCCCAGTTGGTGTCGGACCAATAGAAATTCAGACCGTCGTCGTTGTTGGTTCCATCGCTCCAAAAGTGTTTATCTTCAGTCGTTGTTAGTACTCGGGCGGTCGCAAAGATGGCACGTTTTCAGAGAGCGATAAAAGGCGCCAAGACAGACGGGCGTTGCTTCTCGGGCTAACTCGTGCGTTAGACAGGAATTGCGCTGCCCGTTGTTCAGACCACATGGCCCACGGGGTCCAGAAAGATCTGCCTTCTTGCCTCGCCTGCCTAGATGGACAACACCGAAGAGACCACAACCACGACCACGACAACAAAAACGACGACGACGATGATGACGACGAAATGAGGTCCCTTCGTTTTCTTTATTATCTGGTTGCGCTCAAGCTACCTAATGTTTTCTTGGGACGATCAGGCAGCACTTGGGCTGGCGGGGCGTCTTCTCCATCCAGGGTGTCCATGTGGCCGCCATAGTGGGCTTTGAGACCCCTAGATTCCTCTCTCTGCCATGGCCTACAGACGTATTTCGTTTCCCTCCCGGAAAATCCCCAGTCGATACGCTGCTGTCGCAGGATTATTGCCGTCCGGATCTTTTCGCTACCACAAATCCCTCCCCGTGTGCGGATTGTGGTTCTTCGGATCCGTTGTGGTATGGATGGCCACGGAACGGAAGGGAGAAAGAAGCGTGGTCTTCGTTGGATGATAGCGTGTACGAGACGTGGAAGCGTGGGAGACATGACGAGGGCGTAGCGGGTACGGTGGTAGGCTCCGGTTAGGCTGGTTGGCTAGGCGGCTCTCCCTCAACGCTAAAGGCGTGCGTGCACTTACCAAATGCCGCGCCCCTCCTAACGCACGAACATTTGGAAGAGTCGCCGTTTGTTCTTTCCCTTGCTCATTTCCATGAATTCACAGTCCATATATTTGAAATAGAGACACCAGGAGAGCTGCTGGCCGCACGAACCTCCGACTGGTGCCCGAAGTGGCGGGCCGAATGAAATTCCCGGAAGCCCCCAAGCGGAGGGTAGACATGGATTGACAAGGCTTGACCGATGGTCGAGGATAGTTTTGATGTCTTGGATTGGAACCAAGCAAGGCCGAACGAAGTCAGTGAAGCTAGAACAAACTGAAAAAAGAATGTCTACTTAGGACGCTTTCTTTGTATAATTTCAGCGCTACTCCCGCAATATGTCCCCGCCCACGTGTCTCCTTTCTGTATGCTCGTACGTAGACACCCTCGACTCGGACTTGAACGGCAACTACAAGCTGCCTTTGCGCGGTCTTCACCAGCGTTGTTGCGTTGTTCCTTGCTGTTAACTGAGTTGGCCTAGACTGGCCGCTATCGTGAGATTGTTTCAGGAACGCCCAGGCACGATCATGCCATTTAACAACAAAATATGGTACTCAAAAAGGACGATGGATTGCTTAAGGCGAACAGGGCTCCCCAAGTGCCCGAGATGTGGCGAAGCCGGTTACTGCCGGACTCCGTATAGCGGGGCTCGGAAGCGATTCGACAAGCCCATAGAACGTGCTTGCTCATCCGGTTGGTGCGAGAGAGCAGTCACAACCCGCATCAAGAACTTCTTTTTTCGGCGATCCTGTTTGTATAGTTATCGAACACCTCCCACCAAAAACGGCATTCAACAATAGTAGCGCCAATCACCCATCATTCTGCCAGCCGGAACCAGCACTTGCCAAGCTCTGCTCAACATGAACAGATTGTCGTCGGCGGATAAGTGCCATCGAGGTGTGCAGGCGGGCCATCATGACATGACAGGGATGCGCACACGGCCACCGACTATCGCTGGAAATACTCCAACTCTGCCGGGGAATAAGTACAGTGGTGGTGGGCCGGAAACGCACAGTGAGGTCAAGCGTAAATCGCTTTCTTGGGGTTGGTGCACATCACCCGTCAGATTCAACGTTGCAGAAGGGTCCATGAGGGCCTTTGTTTCATCGTCCAGTGCGACTGTCGCCGCCTCTAGGGCGCGCGTATACCGGCTGACCCTTTGTGCGAGTCAATGGGTTATTTTTATTCAGCGCGCCCACCTAAAAGGATGTGTGGTGTGGGTGACCGAATGTCTAGTGCTGCAGCAATCCTGGAAACTGGCTGCACATGTATCACTACAATTGGTCTTTCAGACTGCATTTACTATATTGAATGCTAGCATCTGCAACCTGTCAAGTTAAAAAAAAAGTAAAAACTCCAGGGTTATTCGGCATTTCTTTCGAGAAGTTGGCAGGTACAATTCTCACCGAAACTGGACATATCCGTAGAATCTTAATTTCATTGTAGGAGTACGAGTACCCAGATGGTCCAGACCCCCTGAGACAAAACGTAGAAACTGTGCTGCCAGCGGAATGCAAGCACTTGACATACTAATCCAGCTCAAAGTCACTAAGCAGACTGCCTGGTGCCGCCGAGAAGGCTTGACAATTCAGGCTACCATGCGACAAGTCTAATTTTGCCGTATTCTAGACCTGTCCTGATGATCGTGTTTCAATATTCCAATAAAGGGCAAAATTCCGACCCCGGATGGTGCTCAGGGGTGGTTTCCCCACTTTAGACATCTTCCTCGTTAAGTTGTTGGGCTGGAAGCAACTTCATCTGTCCACAGTGAATGGCGTTTGCCAGGCCCAAAAGATTTGGAAATTGCATGTGGCACCGCTCGCATTAGTGTATTGTAGGCTGCCAGTATCATGGATTTGCTTTTCTAGACATTATTATTATTATTATTATTATTATTGACTGAATCATTCGAAGTCTCGCAAAATCACTGTTCGAACAAACCCCGAAAGCTTTTTATGTAGCCAAAATAAGTACAACAAGCATCAGTTCGCTACTTCGGCGAATTGCTGCGCCGACGTTGCGGTTCAATAATTCCATGCTTTTACGAAATGTAAATCACCGGGCTTGCGCAAACTTCCGTCCTCGTCCCGCACCCCAAGCCCCCTTTGCTTGGAAAATCGTTCCCACAGGCAAGCGGCTCTGCGAATGCTTCTTGCGCCGAGATTAAGCAGCTAAATACGCCACAGATCAAAAGGACGAAGCAATCAAGTTAGAAGGGCCTTTCCCATCAGACTCAGTGAGTGTGACTAAACTTTCATTGCTCGAAATCTCATGTCTCAGGCCGCGGTGGAAAGAACCTGGAAAGTTCCAGACGCCCTTCCAGCCATCCCTCGAATATTTTTTTTGCAACCTTCAGGCCGCAAGGATATAAGGGATCTTCGTACTCAGAACCGCAACGAAGTTTCTGGAACTTAATTTGACTTAGCTCAAAATCCAGACGAGGGCTTCTTCGCAGGCGCTATAAGCCTATCACTTTCCAGCGATGGAATTACCCGCTGTCAGCTGCGCTGAAAGCTTTAGCTGCCATGGCAGTCTTGTAGACGACTCGCCGTGTCTTGTAGATAGGCACTTGATGTAAGGCCAAACCTGTCCCTCTTACTCCGAATGAACAACCATCACAGCCAGGCTCCAACACTCTGGACTAGTTGGCACTGGAGACTTCGAGACTTAAACATCGAGCCTAGTCGTTATAGGTACATACGGAGTAGTGCGAGCCTAATTTGTGGTTAAAGCTTCGTTCGACAAACTCTGGAAGCAAAAGAATCAAGCTAAGTTCACTTGTTAAAACCACTACCTAGGTAGTCAGCCTTGAAGGATAGCGTATGAATCAAGCATACAGCGGCACTCAGAACAGTAGTTCCGCGGTATTGTTTTCACATATGACGATAGAGTGGCTTGAACGGCAGCTGTCTCACGTAGAGTACGCACCAGGACTCCTTGTAGTATTTACTAGATGAACCCTGACTTCCAGGAGGGCCATGATCGGGTCATCAACATCCGGGGAGCCGCCATGACGCTTTAGAGGACCGTGCCCCATTTTCTTCGGGCACGGCGCAATGAGAATCATCTCATGTGGAAGACGCTAGAAGAATCTTGACTTAATCGGACACGTAGTGCTGAGCTTCTCTCTATTCATTATCATCGTGCTTTCAAACTTTCGGAGTCAACTTCTGGGGAAGCAGATTCTATCAATTGGCGTATCATTCATTTACAGGTGTAGCTGTAAAAATGTGAGGTGATGTAAGCCTCGGGCCACACGTGGAACGTGCTCATTTAAGCCGCGACGATCAATTATACACCAAATGCGTCATGGCTGTTAACGGTCTATCCTAGGCTGACGATGGGTCTGACGTTCACTAACTTTGTTGTATGATACATTTTTGGGAGTCAAGGCGTGCGATTCCATACAAGCACTTGTATCTGACAAGCTCCGATAACGGATAAGGATTGATGAATTACGGATGTAGAGCCGTCAGAGATAGGTGTTACCATTCCAACTCAAAAATTTAGGGAATTTTTAAGCGAGCATGAGAACAAATCGATTAACTGCTAGTATCGGAAAAGGTTCCTCTGCTGGCGAATAAAGATGCTGATATTTGAGGCTTAAATGCCTGGCGCGGCATATTAACTGCGCGAGCTTTAGGGCTATTTTCATCATCGAAATTGGGTGCAAATTGGGTGCAAATTTCTACCGCGTGGAAATGGCTACCATGTCTTCCGTAAGCTTGAATCGGTATGTAAAGGCGGTTGTTTCGCATTATTGAATCTAGACTAGAAACTTGTGATAATTTGACCATCGGGTTTATGTTGCCTTTTTTTCTCAATAATGTGCAGATGCTTTGTCCCACCTCACGCTTTCAAAGTGCCGAGACACCTCCAGCTTGTTAGATGAACTGGCAATACGGCAGAATTTTACGCCAGGCACGGGGTCAGCTGAGGTAAGTTTGTGAGTGATCGACAGTCGGCGTTATTTGATTGCGAAAGCGACTATTTTGAGGGCTGAGACCCGTGAGCTGAGATACTTTTTTTGGATGCTGTCAAGTTCCATGCCACTGCGTTTCAGTTGATAGCATAAGCCATAAGGTAAGAGAGGGGCGCGCCGAAGCTGTCAGATTAACTTAGGTCTCACTCATCTCATCCATTGCTTGTAACCGAGCGAGTCCAGGTGCAGTATTGCACCTACTGAAGAGGCCAACGGACCACACGGAAGTGACCCCTTACCTGACAATGCACCAGCGGGAAGGCACATGTTCTACCCGTCGCAAAACGGCGGATGGGGCCGCCTAGAAACAGATCTGGCTTGAAGGACTCGGCGGGAAGACTGGGGGAGGAAGACTGTTGTGGGATCAACAGTGGCACAGCAGAGTAGGCAATCTACCAAACGGGAAGGTGAACGAATAATGGCGGCCTTGTCTCTCAGAATTCTGAGGTCCTTTTGTTTTTTTCTCCCTTTTACTCTGCGCTTGCTTTTTGGCCCCCATTTTGAACCTGTTTTGTTTCCCTCTCTGTCGTTCTTGGTGGAAACAGTCGAGGTGGCGCCATCGATGATCGATCGCAATAATCTCATCTCATCTTTTAGCGAGTCATGTCTGATGGGTCCGTGGCGTAGATGCCGATACTTCGTACGATGGTGAGTATCAAAAGTTCAGCTCCTATGTAAGTACGCACAAACCTTGCCACAGCTGGGAGCAACGATGCACAGCTGCATTTTGTTTTAGACGTAGAATTGATGTGTGGTTGGTGAGAAGGTGCAGGCACTCGACACAGCGATGCCAAGACGCTGGCAGGCCCCTCAAGGCTCAAGGAAGCAGAACAAACACGAGCCGAGAGTGCAAGAGCTTACGAAGCTCTTCCTCCGGATCATCGTCGATGGACTCGTACTTCAAACGACTTTTTCGCCAACTGCAACAATACGGCACAGGCAATAATAAGACTGAACCCCAAGCCAGGCCAGCCGTTTCTCCCAACTGCCCAGAGATTGTCGTGTCTGGCGAGAATCCGCCGGCACGTCCAGACTATCAACTGTACTCTGCAAAATGCCAACTAAAAGCTTTGCTAATGCAGGTTCCTGGTAGAGGAAGAGCTTTGTGGAATTGTCCACGAGCTACTATGTAACTATGGAGATCCTCATCAACAATCCTCACCAACCTCATGGACTGCCTCGTGCTAGTCACATGGCCGATTCCCTTTCTCGAGATCAACTGCAAGAACTTGCAGCCGGTCTGCATCAAAACGAAACGTGTGCTGGCAGGATGGACATGGGCAACTATCTGCACACCAGGTGGTGCGCCATCCAATTAGAGAAGCTATCCCCGCACCCTCGCATCGCCTGAAACTAAATAAGAGAAAGAACTACAGATTTAGATCGAGAGGCAGCGAGTGTACTGCATGAGAGTCCATACGAAGTTGGGTCTGCAAAACTTACCCTCTCGATCGCGCTTTTCTCGCGGCCTCGTTGACTCGGTTATCTCTACAGTATCCTCACGGAACGCGAGCTCGCTGTTCATTATTAATGCTTTATCAACGGTGCCATAGAGCCAGAATCGAAGCTTTCCTGATCGGGACCGCTCACCGTCCTCAATGTTACACTCCTAGTAACGCCATCGGCACTGATCGACACACTCAACTAGAAGCGGCCAAATTGAGTCCCTGTGGCTCCAAGACAACACACGTCCAGAGACAAGCGAGACGTGCGAAGACCGATCAGAGTCTGTCATGCAGACGCCTCTCGCGACCCTGGGGAGGGCCACAGCCGTCAGTTTCGGCGGCCATTATTGCAGCCTGTCGATATTCGAGCCTGAGGGCTGAATGTTTTGTTTCCCTTGCCCAACTATCCAGGTCTTGACTACTATAAGCTTCCCTAATGGTTCGCGCCACCGACGAGCGACATGCGCCCGTTGACCGTCGTATCAATAACATTGCGAATAAACCCCCCAAGATATCCATTGCTTCTTCTTCAATCTTTCCATGGCTCCATCCGAGCCCCCGCCCTACTTGTCAATCCTTCTGGGGTCGTATTGCAATCCTTAGAAGCTTCCGCGGTGGTACCAGGTAACAAGCATTCTGCGACATCTTACCAACCGGATACCACTTGACAACAGAGAGACCCTGAGGACCAAGAAACTCGCCTCGTGCAAAATTGTGTATCCACGACACAGTCGTTTCGAAAATGTGCAAGGTTCCTCATCTAAGAATCACAGCATTTCTGTACAAACATAAGGTGTTTTGGCCACCTGTTTCCTTTATATTGTTCAACTTTTGAAATACGCATCGTTGGAACCATCAGCGCACCTTTCCGATTCAGAGAAATAGGTAGGCAATAGCTGTTTGTGGGAATATCCAAGAAAATGTCTTTCTCCATCTGATGCCATGCCCCTTGTGTGTAACTGAGCACCGCCGACTCGCCCACATTCGCCTTCTGATTCGCCCGCCCGCATGCAGATGTCAAGCACCAAATCAGGACCGCATATCGTCCCAGTCAGCTCCAAGTTTCGGACATTAATCCCATAAAGTCTATCTCGTATACAGCTGTATTCGCCGAAGGTGGAGGGGAGGCCGGCAACACGCAACGCAAAGCTCTGTCCAGAATTCCATGAATCTTGTACTATTACAATGCACCTTAATCGTGGTTAACCCTTTGCACGAGCGGGCACAGCGATATACTACCCAAGACGGCTGCTGGGCTGGCGTGACTTACCCTATTGTGCGACTGCTACCTGGAGCTGGCTAGTGTCCTGCGCAGGAGATCGATTCCGGGGAGCGAATCGTTACAAGAGATCCACTCTGGATCTACTTGATCGCCACGAGGTATTCCCCAAACTCGTGGCCAAGGTGGCAAGTTTCAATCTTCCGTGCTTGACCCTTCGCAGAGTAGAGAGGCGATACCTACCGTGTGTTGAAAGAAGCATGACCGCGCTGGGTTTGAAGCGAAAATTACTACTCATGCTTCCTTCCCTTATCTGGTAACTTTGCTTTTAGGTTCAAAAAATCGATTTCTTGCGCAAAGCAAAAGGCTTTCGACGTTCCCGTTCGAAAGACTTGGGCCCACTCCCAACTACTGTCAAACTTTAAATTGCCAGCACTTTTATGCACTGTAAGCGGCACTGTACTTCGCAGTATTAGCTGCTAGCCACACTCTACTCTGCAGGAGCTATTCCGTATAATCACCTTCTATCATGTACGATCAGTGATGGCTTGGCCCCCAACGTCGATCTTTGGAACTACAGTCCCTGAAGAGTCTTTTCTTTTCACATGTGATGGACACTTAAAATTGCACTCAATAAAAGTACATTGTGGCTACAAAAACAGGAAACGTGGGTCAGATGCATATTAGTTTAGTAAAGAGCTAAACAAGTAACGAGATACCACGGCAGATTGTGGAAACAGCTCCAGAGACAGTGT
Source organism: Erythroxylum anguifugum (assembly GCA_027478595.1). Lineage (NCBI taxonomy): Eukaryota > Viridiplantae > Streptophyta > Magnoliopsida > Malpighiales > Erythroxylaceae > Erythroxylum > Erythroxylum anguifugum. Next base: position 24,511 of record JANIPN010837228.1, read on the forward strand.
ACAGTCTCCATAACCCTTGAAGCCACCAACCGCAGCCTTAAAAATATGTATGATATGTATGATGTGCATGTGCATATCGAAGAAGCACCTCTAAGACATACATACATACATACATACATACATACACACATAAGGCATGAAAAGAAGTCAAAGCTTCAAGGCTTCCAAACAAAAATAGACATATTAGAATTATAACTCCCGTACAAACCCAGATACAATTACTGTCCAAAATCCTCCCATAAACAGAATATGAACTCACCATCTCTAATACTGCAAGCCTGAGTCATCCCAATTACTACATGGTGCTCCCTTCATCTCTCATTCCTCCTCATCATCAACATTAAGTACCTCCACCCCCAAGTCCCCAAGTCCCCAAACACCACAAACCAACCAGCCGCCTGGCCACGCGACCACGCGGCCACCCAGTCTCAACAAGACCACCCCGCCGGCCTCCGACCCCCTCCCTCGCAAACCCACCTTCCAACCCGCCCTCCAACATATATCTATCAGCCTCCGAACCTCCCCAACCTCCCCAACCCGCCAAGTCACCGACATACACAGACTCAACCCTACCCCGGACCATTACTTACCCCCCCTTTCCCCGGATCATCTAACCCCCCCGGCAAGCAAAACCCAATAGACAGGAAAAACCCCCAAGATGTAAGGGAGCATTGATCTTACCTGCGTTTCCATCCTGTGGACTCCTATGGTTCATTTCCTTCCTTCGTTAGGCGACATGGCAGACAGGCAGGCATGACAAGACATTGCCGCGACGTGAAAGTGCATTGACGGACCGGACTAGTCTCAGCGCGTCGGCGCGTTGACGTGGGGTGTGCCTGGGCCGGACGGTGTCAGCTGAGTCAGGGCTTGGGGGGGCTGCGCGCGAGGTCCTGTTCCTGCTTACGAATATGGGATTTGGGCTGGGCTGGGCTGTGGGGCTCGGCGGGAGTTGGGGGGGGGGGATATGGGAGGACGGTCTGGGGCTGGTAGGGTAGGGTAGGGGAGATGGGGTTCATAGTATGGATCGATGAGATTGGGAATGGGGATGGGGCATG
>JANIPN010837369.1:0-10137 GCA_027478595.1 Erythroxylum anguifugum
GTGTATACGTCTCTTACATTCGTGCATGGGAAGCTTCCTCATGCTAATGGGCTGTGAGAGTGTGGATCAAGCCCAAATCAGATTGTGGGGTGAGACTGATCGATCAGCCTGTTAGATTGGACGCGGGCCCGATGCATCCGACCCAACCACTACTCTTTGTATTTATTGCATTTAATTTCATTTGTTACTCCCAATTATCCCACCGTCTCTTTTCATCTTTCATCTTTAGAATGGAAAAGCTTAGCACAATCTTACATTACAACATACTTATACACAAAACTCTCTCTATATTGCACTAATACACAGAGTGAAGAACGATACAATAGTTCATCAATCAGATTCTGACACTATTGTTAGTTGTTCTCCTTTATCATTGTTAATTGTTCCCTACCAACAATTTTCATTAGGTTGTGTGACTTATGTTATTTGGCATGATGTAGAGATAGAATGAATGAAGATACATGGATTGAGCTAAAGATTTGTGATTCTGATAGTAGCTACAGAAAGAAGAAATAAAAGGCAAAGAAGAAAAAAAAAAGCTTATGTGTTAATTTTAATAGTTATATAATGTTTGTAATAACTATTATGTTTTAATAGTTTTGATATTCCTATTTATATAGAGATTAGTCTTCCAAATATTTACATTGTCAAACAAAACGCATAAATATTTTGTTATTTGACAAACGCTCATGTTTATGAAATGTTGTATCAAACTTTATAAATTTCTTATTCATAGTAAATATGCAATCATAAAAGGACACATTCACACGAATATTTTTGACATTTGACGCACATTCATGTTTAAGATAATTTTCTCTAGATTTTTTATTCTTCTCCGAATCTTGTTGATATGGTTTCATAATCATGCATTAAAACTTGATTATTTAATATTTACGAATTTATTTTTATCTTTTTCTGATATTATTTAATTATTTAATAGTTCTTTGTTACCAAAATGAAGTAGTATTTTCTTAAATTATTGTATATAAACAAATAGTAATTTAATATATAAATATTTAATAAATTTCTTATTCACAGTAAATATGCAATCCTAAAAAGATACGTTCACATAAACATCTTTTAATTTGACGCACACTCATGTTTTTGAAATTGCTAATCAAATTTGTCAAATTTAGTGCACAGAGAAATGTCGTTATTTTTTGTAATAACCTTATTAATTTTTAACTCTCTCCTATCGTTACATTGAAATCTAACTTGCAACTATTTTGTTTTATCCTTAGCTCTCTCTTCTTTCTCTTTTTTATTTTATGTTTAAAATGGTTTTTCTCTATATTTTTATTCTTCTCCGAATCTTGTTAATATGGTTTCGTAATCATGCATTAAAACTTGATTTAATAGTTTTCTAATATTAGTTAATTTTGTAATAGTTTTCTAATATTATTTAATATGTAATAGTTCTTTTGTTGCCAAAATGAAGTAGTATTTTTTAAAATTATTGTATATAAACAAACAGTAATTTAATATAAATTTTTATAATATAATATTTTAAATAAAAATACATTACAATAAAATTTTATATAATTTTTTAATAATATTTGCAAGTTAATTCAATTACTAGTTTTAAATTTAAGAGATCAAATGCCTTTAAATTAAGTAATTAATAGAAATATATCGATGATAAAAAGTATTTATATATTTATTTTGTTTGAATAGTCTAATTGCAACAAAATTAAGTAACTAACTAGTGAAACTAATTACAAATTGATTAACTAGTATATAATCTTCTCTCATCTTGTATAATTAGATGGCATCATCCCAAAAAAGAAACAAAGAAGAAAGTTAAGGGAGAATAATATAGGTAGGGTTCATTGGCTAAAAGAAATACTTCTTATCTTTTGTGACATTTGTAACCAATATATTTAAAGGAATAAGGGAAAACTTGGTAGAGTTATTTGTCAAGGGATACTATGAAAGAAGGTGGAGGAAGAGTTTCGCAAAGCAACCAACTTACAATGAGATAAAACTAAGCTTAAAAATAAGTTTGATCGGATGAGAACTAGATGGAGTATTTGAAAACAATTGAAAGGGAAAGAAATAGGCTTAGGATGGGAATATGAAAAGGAAACAACTACTGCTAGTGAGGAGTGATGGACTTTGAAGATTAAGATAAGCCCATTTTAAGTTATTTTCTTTTACTTTAATACTAAATAGTTAGTTAAATATAAGTTAATTATTTTTTGTAGGAGAAAAACAATTTTAAAATATTTAAAGAGGAAGGGCTTGAACCTAAGCTTTAATGTAAGTTGATCAATTTTTTGGATATTTTTCCCAATGAGAGATTGCATTTTGTCCTTGGCTTACCCTCCATAAGAATAGTGAGAAGTTGAGGAAGTATATGTTCCTTCTCCACCTGATAGTCATAATGTTAATTATCAATTGCCCGGTTATCATGATCATGAGAATATAGATGAGATTAGTGGACTAAACAATTATCATGTCACTAGTGATTGGGAAGATGTTTGGAGAGAAACTACCCCGACCTGTGCATCAACTCCTGTTGCTACCCCTCAAGCTTCACGTGATGAAGGAAGTGAGAGAAGAAGATGCAAAACGGTTTTGGAGAATGATAGTTCATACAGCAACAAGAGTACAATAAATGATTTCACTAAAAGGATAGGAAGATCTGCAGCAATGCATGGGAGGCTTGACGATATGATACAATTTATTCAAGAGAGACAGAATGCAACAATGGAGATGAATACTTTTATTACGAAAAATTTGAATACGATGAATATTGGGGCATCACAGAGTATTGGTGCAAGTTGGTCACATCATGATGTTACGAATGTTTTGGGAAAACTATGTACTTTGCCTGGTTTAGAAACTAGGACTCCAGAATTTTAGTTTGCTTACATGTTGATTTAAGATCTGTAAAGAAGGCCCATTTTTTTCAGTTTACTAGATGGTACAAATGGAGTTGAATACATAAAGTTTATGTATGAGTATGACAAAAATAAAAAACATTAAACATAGTTTATATCTATGCATTACTATGTTTAGTAATGCATAGATATAAACTATGTTTAATGTTTTAAGACATTATGAACTTGGTTAGCTTATTTTATTATATTATGTTATCTTGTTGGTAATCTATGATTTTATTACGTGTTATATTATTTATGTCTTTATATTTAAGCATATAAGTGTCTTGTTTATTTATAATATAATTTTACTTGTTGATTTGTAGAAATGGATGATATTTAGAATATAATTTTACTTGTTTATTTGTGGAAATTAATGATAATATTGTGCAAATTATGCAACTTCTATAAATTAAGCAATTTTTGGACAATGAGAATGAGTTTTAGGATTCGGTGACTTATGTAGCGGGTTACATGGGGGTGTATTTTCTTAACCACATATACAAGGAACGATGCATGACTTCCTATCAAACAGGAGAATTATGAATAAACGAATTATTGAATGATTATGAAAAACAATGTTCTAATGCATTTAGGATGAATCAAAATATATTTAGTCATTTATGTATGGTTTTAGAAAACAATTATGGTTTGAGACCTTCGGATAGGATATCTATTTTGAAGAAAGTCAATTTATTCGTGTATATTCTAAGTAAAGGTTCCCCTGATAAAGATATCCAAGAGCGCTTTCAACATTCAGGTGAAAATGTGGGTAGAGTTTTAAAAGAAGTTTAGAGTATCATTGATGAATTTTCAAGGGATATACTCATACCAAAAGATCTGAATTCAAGTAGATTCTACAACAAATTGCCAATGATGCTAGATATATGTCACACTTTAAGGTAATTGAATATGTTCTTCCTCCCCTTCATTATATCTTTCATTGAAAAATATTGTTTTATCATCTTATAATCATTGTTTTATATTAGGATTGCATTGCTTTAGAGCTATTGATGGTACATATATAGTGATAGTTATTGCAAAGGAGGATCAGATGAGATATAGAGGACGAAAAGGAATAACGACTACAAACGTATTGGCAGCATGTGACTTTGACTTACTATTTACGTATGTTTTAGCGCGTTAGGAGGAATCAACATATGATTCTTGTATTTTCCTTGATACAATCGGTAATCTGAGACTTAAATTTTCAAAAGCACCTATAGTTAATTTTAAGATTTGTAGAATTTGCTATTTACGATTTAGACATTTTATGATACCATCTATACTAATTATATTTCCTCTATGGACTCTTAAGTAAATATTACTTGGTTGACAAAGGCTATCTGGAAAGAGAAGAATATTTGACACCTTACTCAAATATAAGGTATCATCTATCGGAGTTTCGTGTTGTAAATCTAAAAGGATTTCGAGAAGTTTTTAATCAAGCTCATTTATCATTGAGAAGATATTGGAGAGGACTTTTGGTGTTCTTAAGGCTCGATGAAAGATATCGGAGAAAATGCCTAAGTATTCATTGATAGATCAAAATAGAATAATTTGTGCAGCTTTTGCCTTGCATGACTATATTAGAAAAAGTACAATTGGTGACCCAGTTTTTAATATCATTGATCAATATCCTGAATTTATACCTCCAGATTTATTTCAAGATGTTGAAGTTAACTCTATGCAAGAAGGCATTGAAGAATAGATAACTCGGGAGATTACAACTATTTGTGATAATATTGCTTCTAATTTAATGACAGTTAGATGTCGTTCTTAAATTGTTTTAAACCTTTGCTTTAAATGACTTTGTTTATTTCTTTTGTTTTATTTGAATTGTGTTGTTAAACTTCATTTGGATTGTTATATTTTATGTTTGGATATATCATCATCATCATCATTGTTGTTGATTAAATACTAATTATAATAATTATAATAATATATTTTTTTATTAAAATTATAACCTTAATTTTTGTAAAATTAAATATCTAAATTCTTATAAGAATATTCAACGAAATATTAAGATATATAATATTTATGCCCTTAATTTTTTTTTTAAAATCATGTCCTAATATGTCATTTTATACATTACTAGCTAATACTAAATAATTAATTTATCAAACATCTCTAATAAATAGCCGCTAATTAAATCAACCGATATAATCTATCAGCTAAGGTTTAATATAATCTGATGTTTGTCGAACAAGTTCATTTATCTTTACGAAGTACACCTTGTTAGGCTCTTTGAACGATTAAACTCCCAATCCTTTTTATGTTTTTGGTAAACATAGTTCTTTCAAGCTCACCTCGTGTCAACTCCCAAGGTAATTTTATTCTAATGATCCCGTTAAAACTGTACCCATTCCATCACTTCCTGAAAAAGTGAGAGAGGGCCGCGAGTGTACGAGTTAAAAAGAACACGAAATTCAGCCCCTTACGCTAATCTCCTTCATTCCCTCAGCTTCAGATCCGAGAGATAATAGAACCATCAGGCAAGTTTCTATCTCTTTTATCTCTACATCTGATAATCCTACGATACTGCTCTTTCTCTGTGATGAACTCCATTGATTTCTTCTCCGGTAGATCGTCAGATTCCCTTTTTTTTTTAATTTTACTTTCTCCTCGTCTCTGAAGCGTCGGATTTCTAGAAAATTTCGAGTCAGATACATAGACTTTTTGAAATGGAGGCAGAGTTTTGAGTTTGGAAATGATAACGCGACGATGTGGAAATGAAACGGGAAATGATAAGGTGTTTGATGTGATGGCGACGATGCGGAGATTCTCGTTATCATTGGAGTGTTTTCGACTAATTCAGTTTTTATCTTTTCTGTTTCAAAATTGAATCCGTAGATCTTGTTCTTGCCGGCTAGGGCTTTCGGCGTGCCCTTTTCCTAGTTTGTCTTCAGATCTTAGTTTTTTCTCGCTTGCAGTGGTATAATCTAGCATATAATTACATATATATGGTGTTTCTTCGTGTAATGTACTTGATTTTTAAATTGTATCTGGATATTCTTGATACATTTGAATTGATGTTTTGAGAGTATCTTACGATTTCCCCCCTTCCTACTACGTTGTAAGCCTGCTTTCATTTCAATCTCGTCTCTTTGCTTCATCTAAGTCTCCCTTTCTTTTTCTTTCACTTTGGGCTTCTACAATCATCTATCTTCCTTTTTATTTATGTTCTCTCTGGATATCTCAGTTGCTTGGTCTTCAATCCAGATCTAGGTTTTGGCTCAAGTTTTTGGTTTAGATCTTGAACTAAAATTTTGGATTTTTTTTTCATGAATCTATTGGCAAAATGTCCCATCTTATTTTGAGAGTGCACAACTACTTTAACTGACTGAAAAGTTGTTCCCTTCAAGGAATCGAAAACTTGGGTTCAACAAGTGCTGAGGGAGCACAAGTTTCAAATTTACTGATAGAGGGATTTTGTGATTTTTATTTTATTATTCTTTGACTGGGTTTTGAGTTAAATTGACCTCTCTTTGAACTTGTTTCGTTATTTATTTGTTTGATTTGTGTTTGTTTGGTGTTGCAGAGAAAAGAAAAAGAAGAGAAAAAGAGAAAAAATGTACGGATTCGAAGCTCTAACGTTCAACATTCATGGAGGTTATCTGGAGGCGATCGTTAGGGGACACAGATCTGGACTCCTCACCGCTGCCGATTACAACAACCTCTGCCAGTGCGAAACTCTTGACGACGTCAAGATGCATCTCTCTGCCACCGAGTACGGCCCTTACCTTCAAAACGGTGCGGTTTTCTTCTTTGATTCTACTTGGGATTTTGTTTGGTTTCCCAGAAAATTGAGCCCCCTAGATTCGATTAATTTTTCATGAAATTAGGTAGTTTTGTGTGCTCTTTTTTTACTTGATTTGGATGATGGGAAACAATCGAGCTTTTTGGCCGCTTGATTCGTGACCGATATTTGATTTTGATGGAATTGGTTGGTTTAATGTGTGAATTATTTGAGATTGGTAAGTTGATTGCAGAACCATCCCCCTTGCATACTACTACAATTGTGGAGAAGTGTACTCTTAAACTAGTTGATGAGTACAAGCACATGTTGTGTCAAGCCACCGAGCCCTTATCTACGTTCTTAGAGTATTGCACGTAAGTCTTAATTCTTTTGTTCTATTATGATTTGTTGAGTTCCATATAAACATGTTAGATAGTTGGCGAAATTAGTTTGTAAATTGTATATCAAAGAGAAGATTTTTCCTTTTGGTTAGACCTCATTTGGCAATTTTTGGTACATAGAAGTTGATTTTCTTATGTGCTGTTCTGTTTAATTATGTATGCCAGGAAAACGTTAATGGTTGATCTTTTTTATTTACTAGATATGGTCATATGATAGACAATGTTGTCTTGATTGTTACCGGAACCTTGCATGAGAGGGATGTTCAGGAACTGTTGGAGAAATGCCACCCTTTGGGCATGTTTGACAGGTTTTGTTGCTTATACACTGCTATTTCTTGATTTTTGATAAGCCTTGAATTATACCTTACTTGTACTTAATTTTTGTCCCCAGCATTGCCACCTTGGCTGTTGCTCAGAATATGCGGGAGCTTTATAGACTTGTTCTTGTGGACACACCATTGGCTCCATATTTCTCTGAGTGTATAACATCAGAGGTATTTATCACTGTCATTTGCTCCTCTCACATCTGCTTTTCTTGCTTATTCATTCTAGTATGAGCTATCTGTCAATTCTCTACTCAAAAACAACAAGTGCGTCTGAGTTCTGACACTCCTTGAAGGGTACATATTTTCTGGTGGTATCAATAACTGGTTATATGTCCAGGATTGGATATAAATGCATACTAAGTTCTGTTGTAGTTTTTAACTTTTGATGCAGATCGTCTGTTGGGAGGATTTTGATTCTCCTAGTAATATTTCTTGCACTTTGTTACAATTTTAGGATTTGGATGACATGAATATTGAAATTATGAGGAACACTCTGTACAAGGCATACCTTGAAGATTTTTACAGGTTTTGTCAGGTGAGTCTGGATAGTTACATCACGGTAAGGAGAAAGATATGATCTCTACTTTTATCTCATCAGGAAGTTCACATGTTTTATGTTTACTTCAAATAGAAACTTGGTGGTGCCACAGCTGAAATCATGTCTGACCTCCTTGCCTTTGAGGCTGATCGAAGGGCTGTCAATATTACCATAAACAGGTAACTTGGGCCATTTCACTCTGCATGTACTACACAACTCTTGTACTATTTTCATTACTGATGCCATTTATGTGTTTGCTTTGATAGCATTGGTACTGAGCTCACTCGAGATGATCGTAGGAAGTTATACTCTAATTTTGGCTTACTGTGAGTGCTGCTCTCATGCTTGACATTTTAGTCCTCATGTCTGGACTTTGAATGATGGTGGTTTTGTTTACATGGGACAGATATCCCTATGGACACGAGGAGCTTGCTATCTGTGAAGATTTGGATCAGGTGTGTGGACTGTTTGGTTGACCACTATAAATATTAAAGTATCTGCTCAATTTAGTATTGGGAAATTGAAACTAAGGGAGGAGATTTTCTGTAAATTTGCAGATTTGCTTTACTCGTATTAGTTTAATTGTTTTTGTTGCATTGGTGCGTGGGAATGCTTGTGCATTTTTGTGGTTACGTCACGTGGCCATTCTTTGTTATCTTTTATGTGGCAAATATTTGTTCGGTTTTGACCTGTATATATTGCACTTCTTCTGTCGCAGGTTCGTGGTGTCATGGAAAAATATCCTCCATATCAATCCATCTTTTCCAGATTGTCCTATGGTGAGAGTCAACTTCTTGACAAGGCATTTTATGAAGAGGAGGTGAAAAGGCTTTGCTTAGCCTTTGAGCAACAGGTTCATGTTACCAGATTGTTATTCTTCATCCTTTTCCTTTGATTCATCTTATTTCTTCCATGCAATCTGTTACTTACACTCACAATCGAAAAACTCGTTTCGTGTCCTTAAACTTGCAGTTCCATTATGCCGTCTTCTTTGCATACATAAGGTTGAGGGAGCAGGAGATTAGGAATCTGATGTGGATATCTGAATGTGTGGCCCAGAATCAGAAGTCAAGAGTTCATGACAGTGTTGTTTTCATATTTTAGTTCCGGGACACAAGCTGTAACGGAGAATCATATGGTCTTCTGCATAAACTTTTGTAAATAGGATCGTTCTTTCAAGCCTCCAGTGGATCATTTGTTAAGTTGCAGAGATTGCCTAGGCCGTGTATGTTTGAAACTTATGCTTGTTGGGAATAAGATCTATTTGTTATTCTTATGTTCCTTAGTTTGGCTAGCCTTGTAGTTCACAGGCACAACGTGCGAACTTCTTCCCAGTATTTCTTCATCATGTCCTTCGTTAGACAGTGTTGAACCTTGCCTGTTGGAGCCCGACTCAAGCCTGAGCTCTACCCAATTTGACCTAACTATTTTTTAATCAAAAGTGCGAAATGAAATTTTTTTTAGTAAAATTAAAATTATATAATAATATAACATGTTACCATAAATAATCATAATAGAGAGTTGTTTTTGATAGACTTATATGTAAATTAGACAATATAAGAGTGATACGAGAAAATAGATAAAATAACATCAATAAATAAAAATAATATTACATTACCATAAATAATGTTACAATTAAATTAAATAAGCTCTACATAAATGTATGGCTACGATTGAGTGGCACAGAATAATGTCAGGTTGTTAATATGGAAGATCACGTCCCTTTGCTGGCATCAGATCGTCTGTCCCACTAGTTATGTACCTATTCTGTGCCAAAACTGAAACGTCGACGTTTTATCTAAAACTAACGTCGACGTCTCGGCTTCAAATTCACCCAAGCCAAGCCAACGTCCCCTCTTTTCTTTTGATTTTGCTTCCCGCTTTATTTCCCTCTCTCCCTCGCATGTGCTTTCAGGCAATTCCTTATCCTCAGTACACCGGCTTCTCGTCTGAAGCTCCTCCTTTTAAGTCCACCCCTAAGGTTTTCATCTATAAAGTTGGTATTCTGAAGACTTACCTTCTCCACTTAGACCCGTAAATGGGTTGCCTGAGATCTTCGGCGCTACTTCAGTTCCTTAAAGACTTTCATTTCTGTACAATGGATGTCGTGTCAGAGCTGGGGGTTTCTCCGATGGGTTGGCTTTGATGGGGTTATGAAACTTTTTGTTCTGGCGCTTTTGTGGTCTACTTTTTCTGAGATTCGATACATCACGTCTTCTTCCATGAGCCCTCCTATTGGCGTTGGTGATCT
>JANIPN010837411.1:0-10133 GCA_027478595.1 Erythroxylum anguifugum
TCATAAATTTGATTAAAGATCACTATCAATTCATAATAAAATGAACATTAAATAAATGAAATATGCCTTGCTTTATTTATTCATAAAGTCTGTACATGACTATAAACAAAACGCGCTAAAGGGGATTACCTTTAGGGCACTACTCTAACAATCTTAACATTCTGTACACACATAAGTCGACTTACACCAGAAGACAAGTCGACTTATCAGTACCGAGCAAGCATAAGTCGAGTTACATCAGGATACAAGTCGACTTACACTTACAATTCACAACAAGCTAAACACTCTTAGCCCTTCCAAATTACTATTCCACCCTTCCCATCGGGGTGGGATGTTACATATTCGATCATATAGACTAAAGTATGGAGATATATAAACAAACATGTAGGTGCTTGCTAGAGACAAAGTTCACTAAATTGATCCCACTTAAGAAATCCATTTGGAACATTACTTATATGTTTATGGAAATCCTCATTGCAATGATTCTATATGTAATCATTTGATTTGATATCAACAAAGTTATCTCATATAGAAATTGTCATGTTTTGATCTAGTCAAAGGTAGCTCAATAGGTAGTCATTGAATGTAGCATGAACTATATGGAGGTAGTTGAGTGACCAATATATGATTTATAGGCTTAAAGTAATTAAGAAAAATGTTCCATTGTTCTCGATTAATATTGATCTAGAAAATCCTTAGCCAAAGTGGAATAACTCTTTATAAATAGTTTACAAATGTCATTAATAGAATCAATTACTAATGGTGGAGAACTGTTGGACTTCAATAGAATAGACATTAACTCTATGTTTTATGTCTAATCAAAATATTATACGATGAAATGATTGAATTATATGAAAAAAAATCAAGTACAAAAAGGTTGGTCAAAATTACTTTGACACTTTTAAATATTTAGATGGTCATAATATATTGCTAGACGTCAATCTTGATATATAGATATAAATTATTTAATTATAAAATTAAAAATAAATTAAATGAGTTTAATTTATCTAATCACAAATATAATTTAGGGTTATAATTTAATTGGCAACATATTTGGGAACCTAATGGTCTTTAAAGAGAGAAAAGTTTTCTAATCAAACTAGACTTAATTGTAAAGTTTAGAAAACTTTATAATTAAATATGATATTTTAATAAATAAGGGTCAATATGAGATATTAGATCTTATTTAGATATACTTGATTGTAACACCCCATACCAGGTAATGGAATTGGCATACTGAGTGTTACCGTATTCTTAAATATCTAATACTTCAAACTAAAACATTTTTTATTTAAAATCTCATTATTCTAGCAATTACTATTCACTTGATAAAAATTTAGACATAGTTTCCTCTATATTTACTTAAATCCTCCTGCAAGAAACTTCAATACACTTCTCATGTATGTTACTAAGCTATCCCTCTCCATGTCAAACTCCGTAACAAAATAATTTACCCATCCCCTAATACATTTCAACACATCTAAACCAGATTTCATACATAATTTTCATTTATTCATATATAATTCACAATAAAATCCTATAAGATCCTTCACTTCTTTATGTGTACATGCAATAACCAAAAACAAAATAAAAATTTGTAGTACATCCACCTCCAAATCTTTCGAGATCCTCTATGTTACTCTTATCTTGTAGTAGATCCATCACATATTTTTTCTAATTCTCTTTAAAACCTACGCGTGGAAAGAAAATTCACACGCCTATAGGCTTAGTGGTGTTCAAGCAATTCCATTTCTCATTTAATTCCATTCATTCAACCATAACATGCATGATATATAATATTTTTCACATATAAATATCTTCATTTATTTCTAAGCATAAATAGGCATTTAAAATCAAGTTATGAAATACAAGTATTTATATACAATGGAATTATATCGCTGAGCCGAATAAGTGGGATTTTAAAATACGGGACCAGGTTCTCGGAACCATACAGTCTTTTTTTATAATATTTACATATCAAGACTGTCGAATCCATGCAGTTCATAATGTAAATCAAATATCTTACAACGAAACTAAGCTCTTGGAGCCATACAATCTGGTAACATATAGCATAATGCAGTACTACTAACTCCCTAATTGGCATCCTAACCTTATCACATTCCTCCAATTCCTATATATTTCACTATGGGCAAATCTAATGAAATTCTATCAAAATTTCATAATAAAAGCTCATAATAACCAATTCAAGCTATTCCATATTCAGCCAAAGTAAATGTAATTCTTTAATGTCATTTTTTTCTTTCATTATTGATTTTATTTTAATTCATACAACATTCAAGACATATTCATCTCACCAATTAGTCAAAAATAACATGTATATCAAGTTTCTCAATTCAACATGATGGATGCCAATTGAGGAAAATACAAATTATAAGTCCAAAATCTCAATCAATCACATATACTACTTCCTTTAACATCCAATTAAATATTTTTAACAACAATTTCATAAACCCCCAATTTTACTCTCCTAATACATAATTTTAGGAAAAAGTAGAATTGCAAAAACACATACCAAATTGATTGACAAATCTTCAAATTAAACTCCTATAAACTTCAATTTCATCATCAATTCCTTATTCCTTCTCTTTCTCTTTCTCACTCTCCTTCAATTCATCTTCTTTATCTTCATAATATTGCATAAAAATTTAATTTCATGCATTTTATTCATCAATGCATGCAACTATACCAAAATTATGTACTAAAAATAATCAAAACTCCATTAACTTACCTTATAAATTTTTAGGTACTATTCATCAAGATCACCTATTTATCTTTTCTTCATCTTTCCCTAATTTTTTTTGTTGATATGGTGAGTTTAGAGACCCTAGGTTGATGATTTAGTGTTTAATAGGAGATTTGGGGGTTAAAAATTAAAGAAGGTTGGCTTGAAAATGAAAGAAACGAAAGAAAAATGGAGAAGAAAGGAGGAGGTGATTCTCAGCAATGTTTTGGAGAAGAAGATAATAGGTAGTTGACAAAAATGTCATGCGGTCCCTTATTAAAAGTTTTCCAATTTTTTTTAGATCCAAAATTAACTTTAACTTTTAATCTATTATTTTCTTCTTTTTAATAAAAATACCCGTAAGAAAAATATCAACCTTACATAAAGACCTTAAATAATATCATTTATTTTCATTAATATTTTTGGGTTTGACTTTTACCTTTCTTGAGTCAAACTTTGACCATTAGTCAACTTTTAGTCAAGCCCTCAAAATAAAATCATTTTGAGCTCTAATTTGATCCTCGGGCTATCCTTGAACAATATTATCTGATGCTAAATAAAATAAAATGTAATTTAGGTCCCAATGTCACTATTCACCTCAAAATATACTATTCACGATCTAAAAAGAACTATTCATGAAATCGAGATTTTTGGGGCGTTACAATTCTTCCCCTCAAAATTTTCGTGTGTCAAATAGTCGTGGATAAGACTTTCTTATGGTTTCTTATAGTTCCCATGTATGTAGCTTCCTCGACCTTGTGGTTTGTCCATAGCACTTTCACCATTGGAATCATCTTGTTTCTTAGTTGTTTTGCATCTTTTGCTAGAATCTTCACCGGCTTCTCTTCATAAGTTAGATCTGGTTGTATTTCAATATTTTCCAGTTTTATAATGTGTGATGGATCAAACTGATATTTCCTTAACATAGATATATGTAAGACATCATGAATCTTTTACATATCTTATGGCAATGCTAATCTGTAAGCTACTGGTACCATATGCTCAATGATCTCAAATGAACCAATGAATCTAGGCCTTAACTTACCCTTTTTACCAAATCGAAACACTTTCTTCCACGGTGAAGCTTTTAAGAAAACCTTGTCACCAACAACATATTCAATGTTCTTTCTCTTCAAATCTGTATATGATTTTTGGCGATCAGAAGCAGCTTTCAACCTTTCCTTTATAATCTTAACTTTATCCTCGGTTTCCTTTATTAATTATGGACCCACAATCTTACCTTCATTAAGTTCTGTCCAACATAAGGGTGTTATGCACTTTCTAGCATAAAGAGCCTCATACGGTGTCATCTGTATGCTTGCTTGATAGCTATTATTGTATGCATATTCAATAAATGGGAGGTGTTCATCCCAACTTCCTTTAAAATCGATAACACAACTCGTAAGCATATCTGTTAGCACCTGGATCACTCTTTTTGATTGTCCATCTGTTTGAGGATGAAAAACTGTATTAGAATTTAGCTTAGTACACAAGGCCTCATGTAATTTGTTCCAAAATCTTGAGGTGAATCTTAGATCCTGATCTGATATGATGGAAGATGGTACTCCATAGAATCGCACTATCTCACTGATGTATAATTCAACATACTTTGAGAGCTGGTAGTCAGTTCTAATAGGTAAGAAGTGAGCTAACTTGGTCAATCTATCTACAATCACCCATAAGACATTATGCTTTTTCTTAGTTTGAGGCAACCCAGACATAAAATCCATCATGATTCGATCCCATTTTCATTCGGTTATTGCTTTGGTTAAGTAAACCCAATGGAACTTGATGTTCTACTTTTACTGGTTGGCATATAAGACACTTGGTAACATAATCTGCAATGTCTCTTCATACCTAAGCACCAATAATGTGTCTTCAAATCTTGGTACATTTTAGTACTTCCTGGGTGCATAACATATGAACTGCTATGGGCTTCCTTCAGGATGTTCTTTTTTAGCTCATCATCATTAGGGACACAGATTCTATCATTGTGATATAAGTAGCCATCCTCTTTGATTACATATTCACCATCTTTCCCCTCCTGAATTTGTTTAAGGATGATAACTAGCTTTTCATCTTATTTATGTGCTTCCTTGACTTGTTGTAACAAGTTTGGTTTAAGCCTCAACACAGCTACAATGGCTTCATCACTGGCTACGGATAATCTAGCATTCATTGCTCTTAAGGCTGATAACGATTTCCTGCTAAAAGCATCGGCTACTACATTTTCTTTGCCTGGATGATAGTCAATGATGCAGTCATAATCTTTAATCAACTCTATCCATCTTCTTTGCCTTAAGTTCAACTCTTTCTGTGTAGGCAAATATTTAAGACTTTTGTGATCTTTGTAAATATAACATTTCCCTATATATAAGTAATGCCTCTATATCTTCAAAGCAAAGACTATGGTTGCTAACTCTAAATCATAGGTCAGGTATTTCCTTTCGTAAGGCTTAAGTTTCTTAGAAGCATAAGCAGCTACCTTTCCTTCTTGCATGAGTACACATCCAAACCCGTTATATGAGACATCACTGTAGATCACGAAGTCTCTACCAAGTATAGGTTGCGTGAGAACAGGTGTTTTAATTGATTTGGCCTTTAGATTCTCAAAGCTTTCCTAAGATTTATCACTCCACATGAATTTTGAATTTTTTTGAAGTAATTTGGTCAAAGGTGTTGCGATTAGGGAGAATCCCTTAACAAATCTTCTATAGTATCCTGCCAAACCTAAGAAACTTCTAATCTCTGTAGCATTCCTATGTGACTTCCATTCTAGAATGGCTTCTATCTTCTTAGGATTAATTCTAATCTCACCTACTGATATGACATGACCAAAGAAAGAAACTTCATTAAGCCAAAATTCGCATTTACTGAACTTGGTATAAAGGTATTTATCCCTCAAAATCTGCAAAATAATTCTCAAATGCTCATTATGCTCTTCTCAATTCTTAGAATAAACTAAGATATTATCAATGAAAACTACCCCAAATTGATCCAAATAAGGAAGAAAATATGATTCATAAGATACATGAAGGCTACTGGAGCATTTGTGAGTCTAAAAGGTATCACTAAAAATTCATAATGTCCATATCTCGTTTTAAGAGTTGTCTTCGGGACATCTGCTTCCTTTACTCTCAACAGGTAATATGTTGGTTTCCAATCATTCTTGAGAAAATACTTGCACCTTTAAGTTAATTTAAAAGGCCATCTATTATCAGTAGTGGATACTTATTCTTCACAGTAACTTTATTCAATTGTCTATAATCCACACATAACCTAAGAGACTCATCTTTCTTCTTGACAAATAACACAGGTGCACCTCAAGGAGACACGCTAAGGCTTATAAAATCCTTTTCAAGAAGTTCTTGCAGTTGGATTTTCAATTCTTTAAGTTTTATGGGTGCCATCCGATATGGTGCAATGGATACTGGTATTATAATAGGTATCACATCAATTGAAAATTCAACTTCTCTTTCCGATGGTAATCTTGGCAACTCCTCAGGAAATACATCCTAGAAGTCACATATAGTTGATATATCTTGAATTTTAGTATCACCCTTTCTAGCTTTAAAAACACAAGTAGGCTAAACATCCCTTTCGAATAAGCCATTTTGCTACAGCCGCTGATATAGCATTGAAGAGAAAATTTGACCTTTCGTTAATAACTGCTCTCCTAAGAGTGATTCTTTTAAGATGATAATCTACCACTGCATGATGTCTAGATAGCCAATTCATACCGAAGATCACATCAAATTAGCCGAAAGGTAGTTTAGTCAAATCACCAGAAAATTTACAACCTTGTATTCTTAACGGATAATTTTTGTAAACCCTATTTATCACCATACTATGACCCAAAAGGAGTTTTAACTAGAATATCATATTTAAGAATGTCAACAAATAACCCTATATTTTCAGGCTATATCAGTGTGTCAACTATCATCTAAAAACTGCCAAGAACCAATATCTTTATATTTATTCTAATTTTCATACCCCTCCCTGCTTTTATTTATATAGTAAAGAAAAAAACGCCAAGTGTACAAGCCTGATAGAATGAGTAGGTATACTGGTATTTATATGTATATATTTTATATTTTGTTAACATTATAATAAGTATTGTTTTTCTTAGCATCAATAGTAAAATAGATCAACTGAAAGGCTTAAACTACATAAAAATGCTTGATACGTGATCTGTCTTCCTTTTCTACTGATATAATCTTAACAAAACACATTATTTTAAGTATATATAATTTTGTTCAGATATCATGTCTAGATTATTTTATTTTAATTATATATTTAGAGATGTTGTAATACTTGTTAGCCTTTAGCCTTATTAATTTATTTTTTTCAATTAAAAATATTATAATCGTTCATGTTTTTACATTTCACTGAAAATTGAAAAAAGAACCAAAAAGTAAAATACATCGATTGAATAAAAACAATAATGTACGAGATAAAATTCAGACGAAATGCAAAATGAATATACTAACAAATCCCATGCTATGAACCAATATAGGACTTTATAAACATATTTTACAGCAATGGAACAGGAAATAATTTCGCCCACTGCCTATCAAAAATTCGGTTTTCTCAGCATACACGGAAGAATCAAAATACCTATCCAAGAGAATCTGCGTGGGAAACTTTTTTTTTTTTTATTATTACATACGGAACAGTGAATGATGGCTGAGGTTGGAAAAAAATGGAACATTTTGCAAAAAGGGCAATAGGATATCTCATAAAGATTCAAAACAATGATAGAACCATGATGAGCAGTACGAGATTCGAGAGGAAGATGCATCCGGTAATTCTAGGCGGCCCCTTAGATTCTGGAGCTGGTCCAGCAGTTGTTGCAACGGAAGGAGGTCTCGTTATACCAGAGGGCAAAGGTGACTCAGCAACTTCAGATACTGTTAGCGCCGGGCTTGGAGCCTCAGCAGGTGCCGTACCACTTGGCAGTAGATCGAAGAGACCGCCAGGGTCAACTGGCATCATGTAAGCAGGTGTATTGTCGCCCAAGTTCAAGCATCGATTTCCTGCAACTTGTAGAAGCAACAACGTTCAGTCTATGGCAAGCAGAGACAAATGGGTTTGATTTCCTACTCCTGTTCCTGTTCACTAACATCAAACCTCTGATAGTGACTACTTACGTTTATGATCAGTGATCGTTTCTGATTATCCAGTATCAAGATGGAAACTAACATGGTTTTTTATTGAAGATAAATGATTGGAAAGAAACCAGGAACTCACTTATAAAATAGATTATGAGGTCAACTTACGTTTGTATCTAGCTGATGTAGAAGGAAAGTCTGTGATAACACCGTCAACGCCTGCTCCTTTAACGTAATTGTTAATTTCCACAGTTGCATCCGAAAAGAAGTCATATGGTTGTGCTACAAACTCGTTGCTGAGGGTTTCTACATAAACTGGGAGCATAGCCGATTGCAGCCTTGGTACAACCTTAGTAACCCCAGTGACGAATGATTCAATGGCAGGAAAAATAGAGCTCTTGCTGACTACCACAGAAGTAGCAAATGTCTTGATCTTCTTAATGGCTGAGTCAAGCGCATCGCTAATGTCCTCCTCAACCTTGTATACGCGTTCATACTTGCTCTTCTCCTTGAATTTCATAAGAACAGAGCTGCTAGTGGATTGGATCATGACTCTTTTATCTGTCTGATTATCGTAACCCGCTCTGCTGATGGCACCAAGCACTACGTCAATTATGGGCAACTGCAGACTCTCTATAAGATAAGCTGCATGCTGAAAATAACAGAAGAAATAATACAAATTCAGTCAAGATGGAAAACATTGTTATTCTGTTTTTGTACCATAAAAATAGGTAACAAAAGCTTTTGACCACTCTACATTTAGAATCTTGAACACCAAAACCCAAATAATCTCGGCAATGCAACCTGTAACAAGGAACGTTTCTACTATATGTGACATCCAGAACCTCAAACCAACAAAATGACTCATTCAGTTGCATCAGTTGATTTTTTTTCTTTTCTGACTGTATGTACATGTTCATATTATGAGGAAACAATTATAAAAAGCTAGAGGAACCCCCTTACCATGTAATACATGCAACACAAAAAGATAGTACTAGAAGGATATCAAAATGTATGGAAATGTACACGTGTGTTTTTATATACAGTTATTTCAATTGGAGGGGCCTACATTAAAAATATGTGGAGGTAGATTGGTGGAGAGAGAGGGTCAGAGAAGATAATTCATAAAATTCAAAAGAAACCTTTGACAATTTTCCTGTACTGGGACTTCTCAAAAAAAAAGATAAAAAGAGAAAGAAAGAAACTTTCGTGTACTGCGATATGAGTCAATAGAACAAACAGAAACAGCATGAGAAAAAGGATGGCATAGGAAAGGCAACAAGCACTAAGAATGAGAATCAGAAGAGGTATGTTTCTCTTTTCTTTTGTCCTTTACTTTGTTGGTAAATGTTGGCAAACTAAAGTGGATTGCAAAGTGCAGTCAAGACTTTTATGCTGGTAATATAGGCAGCGTGAGTGTAACAGCATAACTAAATGCACAGATCTATAAACTCAACTACGTCCAATACAGGATATTTATGATGTAAATAAGGTTAACATACTGATTATGACAGTATATTCTGGAAGAAGTAAAGGCCTCACCTCAATACTAATCAACACACCAGAAACGGAGCTATTCTTTGCCAAGTCCAAAAATTCAGGGAGTGTGAGAAAATGTCCTTGATTTTTGAAGTTTGGATTCCGAAACATGTTGAAGCTTGAGTATGGGTTTGATATTGCAGCTGTAATACATTAAGGAAAACGTGAACAAAAGGTTCTTAGCGAGTGTAAGATAAATAATTGAAACCTAGTCATACAATTGCATAAAATTAACAAGCAGTTTAATTTTTTTAAGTATACCAGCTTATCATCTCTAGTGCACTGAAACATCGCGAAGTCAAACACAAACCAACGTGCTTTACGTTCAAATACAAAATTAAACCTTATGATTCCCTACAGAGACCATACAGTTTACCATAGCTTGTTTTGTCCATTGATGATCTCAACCTTTGGTGTCTTGGTTCTTGTGTTTTGAAGACAATGCCTACTTGAGTTACCAATAGTTTTCCATTGTTACCACAGACTTCTTTATGTGGCCTCATTCTGTTTTGGACTTTTGTTGAGAATTTATCGCATATTATCAATATATTGCATAGTGCCTCACTTTTGTGTGCTCTTTGGTAAATTTAGCAGACAAAATCTAGAGAAGTCATAATAAGAGGGGAAAAAAAATCAGAGCAGAAATAAGCTTACGAGATAAATTCTGAATTTGATTCCATGTCAAGTTAAAGGAGAATATCCCACTTCCTTGCTGAATCTCTGGAATCGTTGTGGAAAGG
>JANIPN010837438.1:0-10130 GCA_027478595.1 Erythroxylum anguifugum
TGACGATTGATCATTATCTCAAATCTTTTTGTCACATATTAGGACCTATATAGAGAGACAAGCTTCAGAAAACCCTCATATCGAGGGGAAGCCCCGAATCTTACTGTTATTTCTATACTAATAGGAGCTATTGAGTACTCTTTCGTAAGTTTCAGTGTCAGTCAGTCAGATAGTTTAGTTATCTTTGATTAATCGTTTTTCTGAGTTCGCGTCTAAGATTCGACAAATATGTCAAGCTTGAGTCTAGTCCAAACAATCCAGCGCAAGCTTTAATTAGCCCCAACCAAGCCCAATTCAGCCCAGTCTGAGTTGTTTTTCTAAATAAAAGTGAAAATGATGTCGTTTTTTATATGTCTAGCCTGGGTCTAAACAGTCCGAACCCAAGCCCGACTCAATCAACCCAGGTCTGACCCATTGACCTCAGCCTGGACCCAGCCCTAAATGTCATGTCTAGTTATTATTGTACGTTGAATAAATCTTCAATTATATGTAATATTCTAAATAAAATGTTTAAAGAAGGCTTAAGCTAAATATTCTTGGGATTATGAAAGTCAAAATTTGGGACATAAGCACAAACCAAATGGAAATTAGTTCAAAATGTCCACCAACCTACGAACAACGCAAATGGGCTAAAACAACTCAATTCTCGCACCACAGGCCTAAAGTCACTCGTTGCCTCGTCAAGCAGAAAACTTCCCCAACTTTACTCAAGGACTTGCTTCTTCAGAGTAGATAAAAGTATCCAAGTACAAGAAGCACAAGCACCAACAAAGCAGCAGGAATTGCAAACCTCCAGTAGTTTGTTGTTGACTTTTTCCTCCTCAACATGGCTTTTGGAAGGGAATCAGTGCCACCTCTTGGTCGATTCCTTTGCCTCAAACTATTCTCACCGCGAACCTTTTCCTTCACTGGAGCAGCTGCCTCATCCTTCACTACATCCTTTTCAGCTTCAGCTGCCTCTGGTGCCACGGTTTCAGCAATTTCCTCGGGTTCAGCGGCAGTCGCAGGTGCAGATGCTGCAGCCTTCTTCCTTAACTTCTTTTCACGTTCCTGAAAGTACATACAAGTGCAAGATTCAGTCTCAAAATACAAATCAAAACTGTAAGCAAGAATCAGGAGCCACAAAAATAGAACTACTAATTTCCTTGAGCTTTTTCTCAGCTTCCTTTTCAGCTCTTCTAGCTTCTTTAGCCGCTTTTTTCTCAGCCAACTTCTTCTTTCTTTCCTTTGCCTGCTCCATTTCCTCTCTTCTACGCTCCTTCAACTTTGCCTCATCAACCTCCTCTTCCACAGGAGGGTTCCTTTGTTGCTTCTCTGGACCACCGAAATCATGGTGGTTTGTATCTACACTCTCTAAAGTGGTCTTTGAATCTGGCTTGCTGGTTTCTTTCTGAACCTTTTGTGTGGGTTTAGCATCTTTTTCTGGAACAGATTTTGGCTCTTCTTTTGGTCGTTTCACGCTGGCTTTTACCACCGACTCTGTTACCAAGGCTATGGGTGCCTCCACTGCTAGCAAAGGTTTCTCTTCAGGGTTCCTGATTCGCCCATCCTTGCTCAATTGTCGACTGTCAAGTGATGGCAAGATTCTCTTCTCATAATCATCCCTAACGACCTTATTACTGCTCCAGAGGGACATAAATTTATCAACCTATTTAAGAATGTCAAAGTGAAAACTATTAGCAAGCAGCTGTAACAAATAACTGACTAGATATTGCTGCTAAGAACAAACAAGAAAATTTTCTGATCAACCTCTACAAGTGAAAGTTCCTCAAGGGCCTTCACATCCTTCTTAGCAGCAAGGTCTTTGGCTTTGTTCAAAAGTGCACGGTTCTGGTAGAAGTGAGCATTCTGATAAAAAGGAGACGTTCTCAATTGGTATCGAAAGATATACATGGTAATTATCATAGTATAAATGCTTAAACGGACTCGTTACAAGTGATATGAAAAGTTGAGGAAAATGCCATATGCACATAGGCATGAACATGATAAGCAAACAATAACAGGAAGCTGTGCTATAAATTCCATGAACACTCTCACACTGGATACATACAAAATATGAACCAGATCATTCAGTGACTACAGCCTTCTAATGCAATAGACTGATGTACAATATCTTGAGGAGCACCTTTACAAAGATTACATTTTTTACACATCAACTATTAAGCCATATAAGTAGGATAGCTTATTTCTGCAATGGACTTCAAGCATCAGTGCATTAGAACCTACACAGAGCAACATATAAAGGAATTTATTTTCAATACTGAAGACATTAAGTCCAGGTAACAACAGATACTTCTTGGGATTCATTTTAAAATACATTCAACAAGGAAATAATTTCTTCTTAATTTATAAGATTTATTTATATAATATATCTCATCCACCGCAGGTCCCACACTCAAGGACAAGGCTTTTGTGGTGGAAGGTATGATTGCATCAAGATCTCCTTACAAAAGAAAAGAAATGAGAAGGCAAAGAAACATAGTGGTGCTTGCAAAAGGGAAATACTTAGGTGCGTGACACGCAGAAAACTTCCCAGGTTCTAAAGAAAACAGTTGGAGAACTTTTTCAGTACAGAGACCTGGTTTTCTTTTTCTATAAAATTTTAGAAGAATTCTGGAAACTACAATTGAGTTTTCTAGTTTCTGATTCGCATAGTAGAAACTAGTGTTAAAGGATCAACATAAGGGAATGAGTAGATAAATGGAAATGGAAATGATGGTAGCAAAGGGTTCCTGACGTTTCACCTAATGAAAATTACAAGAGTACCTGATGGAACAGGACATTCTAGTCTGTAGAAATCACAAGCCTCAAGGTCACATCTAATTGACAAAGATTCACACACAAGCAGAAGGAGAGAATCGAGATGGAGATAGAGACAGAGATAGAGACATTGGAATATAAGCCAAAACTATGCATGTTGCTTATTGGAATGAGAAAGCATACCCCCTCATCACGCTGTTTCCTTAATTCCTGAATATTTTCATAGGCTTTGTCCCTCTCCTTAGTGACAGCTTCTATCTCTTTCACTAAGTTATCAATTTGAGACTCCAGACCCTGGATTTTTGACCAAATTGCTTGTTTCTCCTTCTTTACTCCATCCAAATCAACACCCAGAAGCTACATAAATAACACAGAATAAGTAAGAATCATGAAGCAACATTGAACTCTCACTTGGTGATACTGCAATCTTGTAAAATGTAAATGTCCAAATTCCAGTTCTTACTTTGACCTGGTCCTGAATGGCTTCTTTCTGACCAAGTGAATCCTGAAGTTTTGCTCTCATTGCAGCATTAGCAATTACTTTTTCCCTGGTTCCTTCGAGCTGTTTAATTTCTTTAAGTATTTGTTTCTCCTCTGTCAATGGGATGCTCTCATGTTGTATGCGATACTTCAAGCTGTAGATCTGAAATACCAAATTTGTAAAAACATTGAAGTTAAGACGCAGCAAGGAAAAAGGACATATTCCATCACTATATGGATTAGTAGTTAAACGCACATGATCATTGAGCTCTTCTTCAGATGAACATAAACCATAACGACCACCACTACTGGCAGTACGCAGCTTGCCCAATGCCTGCTGGAGAGGTTCAATTTCCTTTTTCTTCTCATCCAAGATCGTCTTATACTGCTTATTCTCATCTGTCAGAGTCTTCAAACGGTTAATCAACTCTGACTTTTCAGACTGCAGAAGATAAGAAATAGCATGATTAGAGTTGCTTATTTCCAATGTTCAAAACGGAATGGATGCACTATTTGCTGCAATACTTTCTTAGACAACTTGCAATAGTAAGAAACAATACTTTTATGTTAACTCCCACCTTCTTTTGATTTAAGATGCCATCACAAGGCAATCATCTAAAATAATAAAGGGAGGTAAATAGCTGTTACATTTGCATAAGGATCGGATGACTAATAATAGTTCCAGAAAATTGATACAAAAAAAAAAAAAAACATATGTATATAGTGTTAATGAAAGCCACAAATATTAACATATATAGAACAAACAATACAATGAAAGGGAGAACAAAAAGGCAAAAAAAAAGCCTTCATAAAGGTAAAAATTAAGGTGATTCACTGAAAATTTTCAGATTAAAATCATTTGTTTTGCTGCTGTTAAATACTTAATTATTTCTATAAATTAGATTATCGAAGCCTTTAGTCGAGTTGGATGGTAAGTGTACTTTACTCTAGCAATTAAGAACCAGTAATATATGGCACATAGTATTAAATACCGCAAAGGATTCCATGTTTATGTACCATTCCTACAACCGAAACTCCACATAATCTAGTAAAATTTGTAACATTCAATCTTACCCTCTTTACTTTAAACTCTTCAGTTAGCTGAAATCGTGATTGATTCTTCTTCTGTATTTCTTTATCAGCCTGATCAAGTTTAGCTTTCAATTTAGGATCCTCAAATACTCGGTACCTAACAAAATAGAAGGAATGAATCTGCTTCGGGGCCGGCCACTCATCAACCACATCCTTTGGGAAGTTGGAATCAGCAACACCATTCCCATCTCCTTTAGCTGACTCCTGTTCAATCGAACCAAATATTATTGGTTCGTTAGTTCCCAATTCTTTAGCAGGCTCACCATTTCCAGTCTCGTGTCCTAATGGGTTTTCTTTATCAGTTACAGCGGCAACTGGTACCTGAGCCATTTCCGAACAAATCAACCTGCACAATTCATAGCATATAAAATGAGCACAGCAAACACAATTTGAATGCAACCCAAAAAATGGTCTTTTGAATCTTTTGAATTACAATAACAGGAACAAGAAAAAAGATCTGTGCTTAGCAAATATTCATAAATCACGATCTCCTGATAAGTAAATATTCAAAAATGCCATCAACAAGCTAAAACCTTGATATAGTTAAAAAAAAAAAAACTCAACCGATCATCCAGAAGGAAACCAAAATGAAACCAGAAGAGAAATAGAATATCAGAGCAGAATGCAACCCGCAGTCAAAAAAACCCAAAGCAGGTCCATACGTCAGAAAAGGTCAATTTATTTACTTAAGCAATAACGAAAATTTTGACAAGACATAACAGAGCAGAGACCAAGTTATCAAATGTAAAAGATGCACCGCTATAAAAAACAAACAACAAAACCAGGAAAAGGGAGGTCCTTTACAATATCAATCATCGAGCTTTGGACATACGGAGACAAAGTAAACATGCAACAAACAGGTCACATAAACAATGATCAAGAAAAGGACATAAACAAGAAATATTGTGAAATGGGAACAGAAGAATTGAGGATCCATACCCCTGGTGGAACGAAAGGTGAGAAAGCAGAGAAACCCCTCTTGAGAAAGGGCCCTCAAGTTTCGATCTTTGACAAGAAAAACAAATACAAGGATCAGATCTGAAAGCGTCCCTCCCTCTGACTTTGTCTCTGTTACGTATTTTCCTCTCTCTTACCTCTTCTTTTCTTTTCTTTCTGATTC
Organism: Erythroxylum anguifugum; assembly: GCA_027478595.1. Classification (NCBI taxonomy): domain Eukaryota; kingdom Viridiplantae; phylum Streptophyta; class Magnoliopsida; order Malpighiales; family Erythroxylaceae; genus Erythroxylum; species Erythroxylum anguifugum. Next base: position 5,453 of record JANIPN010837438.1, read on the forward strand.
TTTCTATCTAAATACAACAGTCTACTAAACTGTAAATTATAGAGATCTGATGAGAGAGGAAGGGAGAGTTATGACTTTTGACCTCATTTACTATGTGTCTCTTTGAGAGAGAACGTGAGGATATTTCAGTTATACAGATCTCGTAGGCTCTTGCTAGGCAGTGATTCTACATACATACATACATACTGAATAAAATACAAGTATACGATGCGAATGGATAATATTTTTATTATACGGTATACACATTAAGGCGTTCTTGTTGAGATATCATTCCTTTTCGGTTTTAGTAGTTTATGGCTTCCTCTAAGAAGCATTATCCAAAATTATTACCTTTTTCCAACAACATTTACTCGATATCTTTAGTATTGTTCTCCCTTTACTTTGGCCTATTAGTATTTTCGACATATCATTCAATAAACAAAAATATTGTTTAAAAATAAATAATAAAATAATCCAACCTCATTTATGTGTTAAAATATTTAATTAATTAAAATATCAATATAATCTTTTAGTATATATTTGGTTGGGTCAGTCGTGCTAGACCCAGGCCCAGACATAGAGCGACATGTGGGTCGATCGACCCATTCATGAGTGAAGACTTAAACCTAGCAGGTATTTCTTATATAAGGTACTACCTCACCATGAGACAGGTACGACATTAGAACCCTGATATTCTCTATTCGTAGTCGCCTAAACCCTCACCAAAAGACTAACTTGAGCGTCGAAGGGGCCTATCGGCAATCAACCCCTTGCGTGCCTTTTATTGTTTTGCAGGTATTTTCTAGCTAAAGTCACCCAAACTTATGGATCCAAACAACGGCGTTCAGCCCTATCAAATTCAGACTGAACCAATATTAAATAAACAAGGAACAGAAGTAGTAATATAAATTCAAATTTGAAATTATAAATATTTTAATTAAATATATTTTATTTTTAAAATTTATTTGATATATTAAACTTAAACTCTAAATATTTTACAACTGTGAAGATATCAATCGAACTTACAGGATTTGATGGTAAATAAAAAGTTGAAAAAATCTAACATTCATTTAAAATATTCATATACTTCAAGTATTAAATACAAATAAGCATTTATATTTATATAGATTGTACATGCTATTGCTCTACGCGGATGCATATGATTGTATTTGTCATCATCTAATGAAGTAAAAGTAAAACTCAGACCCTCTTGTCTCCACTCGCATTCTTTGTCTCGTCATCAAACCAAACACTCCCTCTGACCTTTGAGACTATCTACACTGCATCTCGACACGACGTGTCACTTTTCCCTCTTCATGTAGTCTTTCTCGTCGATGATTCCGAGAGAGTCTGCAAATGTAAGTGCTTGCCCTCATCTTCAGATTTTTGGTACGATTCAACTAAATTAAATCTGATTTGCTGTACTGTACCTCTATAAATCTCTTTAATTAAATCATTGCTACTTTGTCAACACTATTTATGCCCTGAATGTTGTTAAACTAGATCAATTGCAATATCTTTGAAAAAATTATAAAATTATTGGATCATATTATTTTAACAAATATTAGTTTATTTAGTACCAAAACTTTTTATGTAATTTTAAAAGTATAAAATTTATTGTTAATTTATAAGATTTATTATATTTTTATATGATAAATTATACTTTAAATATGATTTTTTAATTTTATAATACTAATTAAAACTATAAATTATGTTAATTAAATATTTAAATTTTAATTTATTAAAAATATAACTCATTGTTAACTTTATCGTTAATGTTATTAATTTTAAGCGTTATCTAAGTAGAATTTGTTCTATGTAAGCCTATGTGAATTAATTAATTAGTGGATGTGTTAAAAATAAATAATAACGACCACTAAGTACTTAGATGTTAACCTAACCGCTGATTAACTAATTTTTATATATTTTATAGTTTATTTATTATTATTCATATATAATGTAGAATGAATCTGTTTACATGATATTAACAACAAAATCAATGGTCAATTATATTTATAATAAATTAAAATTATAAATACTTAATTTATATAACTTATAATTTTGATTATAATTTAAAATGTAATTTATCTTATTTTATATTATCAAATAATTATCGTTATTACCAAAAACACTTACAAGCACAAGTTACTAAGGGTGAGCATTCGGGTTAATCGGACCAAATTTTCACTGTTCGGATAAAGCCTGAATTACCCAAAAAAATTTCCATCTTACCTACACCGAACCCAAAATTTCATTACCCAAACTTACCCGGCCTGATCGGGTAATTCTGGTAATTTTGGGTTACCCGAAGTTTTGTTTGGTTCTCTTTCAAAAATTACATAAAATAACTAAATGCTTGAATTACATTCTCATATCTCATTTGAGAGATATAAAACAAAACAAATAGTTGAATTCGCTAATAATATAACTAATATTTCAATTAACTAGCATAATTAATCTGTTAATTCTACAAGAAAAATAACGAAATATATTTTCATAATTCTTTTAAACCTAATTCGGGTAATTGGGTAATCCGAATTTTTTTCGGAGTTACCCGTCCTAAACCAAAAACAATTTGGGTAATACCCGACCCGACCCCATTTACCCGTATTTTAGCATTTTATTACCTGAATTAATTCGGGCTGGGCTGGGTAATCGGGCCGGCCCGAATAATGCTCACCCCTACAAGTTACTGAAAAAAACATTACTTTAGATAAACGGGAAATATGACTTAAATATGGAGAGAGAGAATATTCATGTGTCAAAATTTCACTATATTTTTAGGATTCAAAATTTTCTAGCATCTATCTTAATAGGATCAAATATTAGTATTATGTTTATTTTATAGTATAAAGGTTGAAGATGCTTTTGAGTGGAAAAGGAATCGGGCCGTAATCCAAATTCAAGATTTTAAATATAGGATTAATCTTAACAATAATTAAGGGTGAATTAAGGAGATGTAATGTTTTATTTTGCAAATTGAACCAGATTGCTCGAATTAAATTGAAATATGAAAAATGAGTTCGGCAAGCACGGGGACACTTAATGCAAACTACAATTTTTAAAATTTCGAATATGCAATTAGTTGAAATAAACATTTACTAGATTAAAATTTGAATACGTAAAAGTTTAAGTCTTTTAATTATTTATAGCAACTAGGAGTTTTAATTTGCAATTTGGAAATTATACTCTTATGAAAAGTATTCAACTAGATTAAACGCAATCGTGGATGTTGTGTTCTATTTGTTAGATGATCCTTCGTTTCTTAAAGATATTGTTTAATTAAATTTTAGATTATAAGGTTGTTAAGCAATAAGGGTTGACTGGATTATGTGTTTTTGATTAACTAATCTTAAGGAAAGATGAATATTTAGTATCACATCGAATATATGATTAATGAAATAACTATTTTGTGTCAATGATCAATTCTAATTTCAAGGATAGAAGCAACCGTAAACTAAGGTTTGTTTTATTAAAAAATCCAACTTTATCATTTCATTTTATTTATTGCAAAATTGATCAACTCTCTCTACTAATTATTTTCTTTCATAACACCTGGCAAACAAGAATTCCTCGTGGATTGACTCCTACTTCCATTTATTGCATTTGTTTAATTTTAGGAATTTAGGAACTAATTTAGGATACCTATGACAGTTCCACCAAAATTTGGCACTGTTATTAGGGATTTTAAGATTGCATATTTGTTACGAGATCTTTGAAGGAAGCTAATTTACAATACAATCCAAAGATTAAAAAGACTCCTTAAAAACAAAGGGAAAAAAAAGATTCAAAAATAGTGTGTTGCTACAATTGTTGAAATAACTGAAACCATAGTGAATAACAAAACTCTTCGAGAACTAAATTTGAACTAACAACCTCGCTGCAGAACTTTTCCTAATTTTAATGTGAATGCAAATTTTGAATTAAAATCTAGTTTAATTCATTTATTGAAGACTTTTTACGGTATTATAGGTGAGGATTCATACAGACATCTTCAAGAATTTCATGTCGTGTATATGGGAATGAAGCATAATGGCATTATCAAAGACCAAATCAAATTACGAGCTTTCTTATCTTCTTTGAAGGATAAAATCCAAGATTAGTTATACTATTTATCTCCTGTTAATATCACCATGTGGAACAAAATAAAGAAGCAGATTTTGGAAAAATTCTTTCAAGTTTCAAAGGCCACTAGCTTTAGAAAGGAGATTTGTGGCATTGGACAACACAATAACAAATCACTATTTTAGTGTTGGGAGCATTCTAAAAACTTATAGGCCAATTATTCACATCATTAAATTAGCGAACAACGCCTGATTTAGTAATTTTATAAAGGACTTCTACTAACTGAAAGAAGTGCTATCGATGTTGCTAGTGAAGTAGAACTTGTTAACAAAACATTAAAAGCATTTTGAATATTGTTCACTAACATCTAACTCCCAATAGTTTAACATTAGGATATACTTTTTGACCTAATGTGTTAGTGAGATAAATATCTTCTCTCTCAAAAAACGTATGGAAGATCTGACTGCACTTATCTGTAGAAAAATGGAGTCAACAAAGGCTTATGGAATATGTTTAGTAGCAGGACACCCAATAGATATATGTCCCACATTACAAGAAGACTCAACATAATAAGTGAATATGGTATGAAATTTTTCAGTACAACTTCAATGTCAATACAATCCATACTCAAGCA
>JANIPN010837467.1:0-10128 GCA_027478595.1 Erythroxylum anguifugum
TCCTTCGCAGTATCGCATCCGTGGACTTTATCGTACTCACTTCTGCTTAAGGCACAACTCAAAAAGAACTTTGCCTTTGAGTTTAGTTGAAATCTCACCTTTTGATCAACAGACCATCTGATTCGTGGAATGGGATTTCCTTCTTCATCTACCGGTGTGTACGGTCCATTTTCTATTATGTCCCAAAGGTCAATATGAGTACATTCAATAAACAGCTGCATTCTATCTTTCCAATAGTGATAGTCTTCTCTGTTAAACACCGGAGGTCTAGTGACTGAGGCACCTTCAGCAATGTATATGTGTGACTCCGCCATGATTCTTTATCCACACTTTGTTATAGTTATCCTTGGACACCAAGCTTTGATACCAATTGAAGTGAATCACACGTTAATAAGAGACTTAATAAACGATATACAAATGCACAAAAAGGGGGGATTAAATTGTGTATTCTTTTTGCTAATCCCCTTTCGAAACTTCTCGTATGAAAAGAGTAATATAAAATTTTCAAAGTAAGAGAGAGTTGAGAGTTGAGAGAATGTAGACATAGCAGATTTATCTTAGTTCACCCCAAACTGTGGGCTACGTCTAGTCCTTTGAGATTTTTCTGAGATTTCACTATCTCATAACACGTTACAAGTATTATTTGATACTGAGCCTCTTCAGGTCTCTTACAACAAGTATTTTTTTACTCTTAGCCTCTTTAGGCTATCTGCTTTTCCCTCTACTGAAAGAATTTTTTGAGCTAATGTTACAGAAGGTAATTGCTCTAGTTTTTCGCACAATGAGATTTCTTAAAATCACTAACTTCTGCAATTTTGACTCTAACTCATATTTATAGCCTTCGTCTTCAACCACTTCTTGATAACTTCTTCTTGATCTTTAAATAATCAGTTATTCAGTTGAGTTCTGTAACTAACTCAAGCTGATTTAAAAACCATCGTGGTATCAGTTCTTTCGTCTTACATCTTTCGTCTGATTACTAGCTTTGAACCTTCCGTCTGCTTTTGTTTTTACTCTTCTAGCTGATTTCTTTCGTCTGACTTTTATATCGTCTGTCTTCCATCTGATTTTCCATCATCTGAATTTTGTATCGTCTATCTTTTTGTCATCTGTCTTTCATCTTCGTGCTTCTGTCTGATTTTATTTTCCGCCTGTCTTTTGGTTTTACGCTTTCGTCTGTCTTTTTATTTGCGCCTTGCATCTCATTGTCTGATTTTCGTTTATGCTTCCATCTGTCTTTTTATCTTCTGACTATTGCTTTGTACTTTCATCTGATTTGTATTTGTTCTGTCTGTCTCATAGGCTTCTGTTTCTGCTTCTGCTTCCGTCTTACTTTCTTCTTTCATTATTATTTGTTCTTCATCGAAATCATTTACGTAAAGTCATTTTGACTTAACAATTAAATACAAAAATATACTATCATCTATTGGAGATTAAATTCTACTATGCATTACCTAGATCCAAAATTCACATACAAGTCATCATCATGTCTTAGAGTGATCTAATCCCGTATGAGAAATATGGTTCCCCAACTCACCTCAAGAGAGGGTGTGCACTACTTTGCCTTCAAAAATTCTCAGTACGAGATCTTGATTCCTAGCTCCCGAGCCTTTATAGATAAAATACATACAATGAAATTATTACTTAACATAAATTTTATAATTATACACCATCACATAACTGTATAAAACACAATATCTTTCCCTTTGAGCTATAGGATTCAACACTTTAATTCCTCATATGGTTACTTCCTTACCACCCACATTAGTTTTTCTTTTGCATTTTCTAAGGCATTTAAAGCCTTTAATCCAATACTTACTCATTTCAAAACATACTTAAGCCTATCTTTATCCAAACACATTATGTATCAATCTAAGAAACAATTCAAGTTCACTTTAAGTAAACATGAAAGTATTTTCCAGTGCATACCAATACAAAGCGTTAAATCCTAAGCCAAGTTCGCTTAGGCATTTTAACAAACAACTAATGTGCATGACTTTCAAGTCACATTTTCAAGTCTTTATCTTAGTAATTCATGCTCCTATCTTTTTATATAGTAAACACTCTCATTCAATGACACATTCCCCTAATCCATTCCAACCAACTCCTTTCATTTAAGCTACATTTATCAATTACACAACTCATTACCTTAATTCACTTCTTCTCCCATCATTTCGACCTAAACTTAACCAACACACATCTTGTTCATTCTTTGTCATCAATTCACATCATACATGTATAATTAACACCATAGAACAGCATATCTTAATACCAAACTCAAAATCATAGTGTAAAGAGAGATGAGACAAAAGTTACCTATACTTTCCTTTAATGATATCTTCAAATCCTTTGAGATTTTCTCAAATCTAATGATAGATTTGAGTTCCTTGGCCCCAAATTAGCTTAGAATACCTTGATTAAGGTTGAAGAATATAAAAAGAAGGGTGAAATATGGTGATGGCTGAAACTTCCTTTTTTCTCTCCTCTCTTCTCCTTTCTTCTTCTTTCTTTTAATTAAAACCAAGGGTTTTTTAATGTCCAAATAATGGGTTGCACAGCCACACCACAGAGAAAGGTCTAGGATTGGACTCTTCTTTGACCAAACATGGTGAATTTTCCATTTTGCCCTTAGGTTGTATGAAATTACCATTTTACCCTCCAAACTTTCCTAAATTTGCAATTAAGCCCAAAGTTTAGGAATCTCCAAAACTTTTATTTTTATTTTGTTCCTTGTACTTTTGAAAATAATAATTAAGTCCCTTAAATTTATAAAATTACATATTGTTCCTTCAAGAATTAAAAAATTACGTTTAAGTCCTTTAACTTTTGACGATTTGCAAATAAGCCCTTATGTACAATTTTTCCAATTTAGCTTTCTAAGTATCCAATAAGTCTATAAATCTTGTCTAATCACCTCTCAGGCACTAGAACACATTTAACTTAACCATCATGGTCATATTCATCCAATGGACTCGGTTTTACACACTTAGAAGCTTATATGTCAAAAATCTCTAAGATTTTGCATACCGAAGAACTCTAAGTTCATGTAATGGCATATAACATTATCAATCATTTCATATATATCCAAACGACTTAAATATATCTTTGAACTCATATACAACCATGTATATATCAATATACAATAGCATCTCTAAGTACAAACCAATACAAAGGGCTTAAAAAGTTTGGTGTTATAAGTCCTCCTCTCCTAAAAAGAGTTTCATCTTCAAAACTCATAAGGCGAGGACACAAATAAATAGGGGTACTGTCATCTCATAGTATCCTCAAGCTCCCATGTCATCTCCTCGACCTTGTTGTTCTCCAAAGAACTTTAACCATGGGTTCCTCTTTTCTGCGTAATCTATTTGTCTCCTAGATCCAAAATCTGCACTGGTTTCGCCTCAAATCTCAGGTCTTCTCTCAACTCTACCGGAGGTGTCTCCAAAACATGAGATGGATCCAGTAAGTACTTTTTAAGCAAAGAGACATGGAATACGTTATGGATTCTATCCAAGTTTAGTGGTAATTCCAACCAGTACGCCATAGTCTCGACACACTCTAGGATGCGAAAAGGTCCGATATATCGAGGGTTTAGGTTCCCTCAACTTTGAAATTTGATGATATCTTTCCATGGCAATATCCGAAGAAAAACCCTGTCACCAACTGCAAACTCTAACAATCATCCCTATTATCTGTATAACTCTTTTATCGATCATGGGCAATCTTCCTATTCTCTTGAATGATTTTTATCATCTGAGTGGTGACTTCTATCAATTTAGCTCCTTCTATTTTGGTCGCAACAACCTCATCCCAACATAGAGGTGTCTTGCACTTCCTTCAATAAAGTGTTTCATAAGGTGGTATGCCGATACTTGTATGATAACTATTGTTATAAGCAAACTCAATCAAAGGAAAGTGCTAGTACCAACTCCCTTGGAATTCCATCACACATGCTCTCAGCATGTCCTCCAGTGATTAAATGATCCTCTTTGACTGATCATCAGTCTGGGGGTGGAAGGCAGTACTAAACTTTAGTTTAGTCCCTAAAGATTCTTGAAATTTCGGCCAAAATTTTAAGGTGAATCTTAGATCCCTGTCTAATACTGTAGAAATTAGCACTCCGTGTAGCTTCACAATCTCATTGATATACAGCTTTGCCAATTTTTCCAATGAATAGGTTGTCTAGACAAGCAGAAAGTAAGCAAACTTCGTCAATCTATCCACAATAACCCAAATAACATCATGATCCTTTGATATACAAGGTAGCCTAACTATAAAATCCATTGTCACATGCTCCCATTTCCATTCTGGAATAGGCAAAGATTGTAACATACCTACTATTTTCTGATGCTCTGCCTTAATTTGTTGACAGGGAAGGCATCTGACCACAGCTATCTCTCTTTTCATCCCTGGCCACCAATAACTCTCTTTAAGAATTCGACACATCTTGGTGCTACCAGGATGCATGGCATAAGTAAAACTGTGAGCTTCCTTCAAAATAGCTCTCCTAAGGCCCTAGTCATTTAGTACACAGACTCTGAAAACTAACAACCTGTCTTCTCCCAGTCTAAACCCCTCATTCTCTTCAGATGGAAATTTCTCCCAAATGAATTTTAATTCGGGATCGTCAGCCCTCATGATCGTGTTAAATATTGTAGCTGAACTTCATATCGTGCCAGCAATGTTCCACCATCCTCTACCACTGAGAGTCTAACCTCAAAGCTCCACACACTCATCAAATGTGTTATGTAAGGATTTTGCCTATCAATTACTATCGAACAGGATTTATAAATTAGTGCATCGGCTATTATATTTGCTTTTCCTAGGTGATAGTTGATTATTAAGTCATAATCCTTAATCAATTCCAATCATCCCCTTTATATGAGGTTTAACTACTTCTGTATCATTAGGTACTTTAGACTTTTGTGGTTGGTTTATATATGACAAGTATCCCCATAAAAATAGCGTCTCCAAATCTTGAGTGCAAATACCACCGCTGAAAACTATAAATCATGTATATGATAATTTAACTCATGCTTCTTCAGCTATCTAGAAGCATATGTGATTACTCACCTGACCTACATAAGTACACTTCTAAGTCTCTAATGACTGGCTTCACTGTATGTCTCATACCTTACTCCCTAAGTAGGTAGGGCAAGTACTGGTACTAAAGTCAATCGCTTCTTCAGCTCCTGGAAACTCGCCTTGCATTTGTCATCCCACTTAAATTTTATTCCCTTCTAGGTAAGCCTCGACAATGGGGCTGCAAGTACTGAGAAATCCTCAACAAATCTCGGATAATAACTAGCTAACCCTAGAAAACTGCAGACTTCTGTGACATTCTTAGGTTGCTTCCATTCAAGTATAGCTTCAACTTTCTTTGAGTCCACAAAAATACCTTCCCCTGATACATAAGTATCTATCTAATGGACTCGGTCATATCCATCCAGTGGACTCGATTTTACACACTTAGAAGCTTATATGTCGAAAATCTCTAAGATTTTGCATACCGAAGAACTCTAAGTTCTTGTAAGGGCATATAACATTATCAATCATTTCATATATATATCCAAAGGACTTAAATACATCTTTGAACTCATATACAACCATGTATATCAATATACACTAGCATCTCTAAGTACAAACTAACACAAAGGGGCTCAAAGAGTTTAGCATTACATATGCTAGTTCAATTATGCATTTGTTATAAAAGTATAAATATTGTATCTGAATCCTATCCACACTGTATCTGATTCTATTTAACTTACCATATTAAAACAAAACAAATTTATCCCTTTAAGCCTTTCATCGAACACTTTATAAGTATAACAAACTTATCCCTAAATATCAATAAAAACACTGGTACCTTGCATTCTTCACAAACAGTAACACGTTTAGATGCAGAATGAACCACTAACACCTGAAATAGATACAGAAAACACAAACAAAATAAACCTAAGCCAAAAACAAAATCTTTCCTAATAATAACAAGAAGAAAAATGAAAAATCAATTAGAAAGGAGGAATAACAAACTCTAATGCATGACTAATTGGAGAAAGTGACGTTGACGATGGTGTGTAACCAGAGAACACGAGAAGATGATGATGGCAAGTTTCAAGGGAAAGGTTATTTTTTTCCATAAACTAGATCAAACACGAGAAAGAGGGATTGATCTACGTCAAAATGTGATAAAGAAATGACATCGTTTGTGGTTAAACAAACGACATCATTTTCCTTTGAATTAATACAAAAACTTGACATCGTTGAAGTTTGTTACCTCGGTAAACTACCAATAGACATAAATTTTGTTTATAAATTCTATCGGTATTTCTTACCGGGAATCATTGGAACCTATTTTTATGACAACTTTCACTAATCTATTGCTAACTTCTATTGGAAAAAGTTTCACCTCCTCTTTTAGCCATAGAGTTTTTTTCCATCACAAAGCATATTTTTTTTCTGATAACTATACCACAGAAAACATATTCTGTCGGTACTACAAAATTTTTTCCATCGATAAATTTTGATTAGTAATTTTCAAATTTCTTATAGTGCTCCATTTTTGTGTGGAGTATAAGGAGTAGTAAGTTAATGATCAATCCCTACTTCTTCATAGAATTTGTTGAATTGATTGGAGGTATACCCTTTTCCATTATCAAATCTCAGCATTAACATCTTACAACCACTTTGATTTTCTACCCAAGCATTAAATTTCCAGAATTTGTTTGCTAAGTAGACAACTTTTGCAATTTGATACGCTCTCTTCTAGTGAACTCAAGCTTTGCACCAATTCTTTCTTCTTCATTAAAATGACTACAAAATGATGTTAATCACCCAATCTTTTGCGCCAAAGGTCAGTGGTTCTCATAGAGACCTGATATGCAGCTTGCCTGCTCTTTAGAAGATCAAGTGAGAAGCTCTTGTCCTTCATTTTAACTGAAACACATCTAGTCCCTCTACATCTTTTATCACGCAAATTCTATCTTCAAAAATCAATTTATAACCTTTCTCAAGGAATTGACAAACACTTAGCAAATTTCGATCAATTTGAGGAACATACAGTACATCAGCAATCACCTTAATTTTAGTAAGAGTTTCGATTGCAACAAAACCTTTACTGTTCACTAGGATATACTCTTTATTACCAACTCTTACCATAGAGATAGATGTTTTGTTAAGGTCTTTGAAAAACTCAACATTGTTGGTCATATGGTTTGTATAACCACTATCCATTAGTCAAGTTTCACCATGGTTGTTACTTGTATAGCAAAAACCTACAAATAGTTATTCTTCCTCCTCTTGATTCATAGCTAGAGCTTCGTGCCCTTGTTGTTTCCCTTTATTTATGCAAATCCTATCCCTCTGACCCATTTGATTGTACTTGTTGCACTTCACATCGGGCCTACTCTAACACTTGAAATGGAGATGATTTGTTCTGCCATAATTCTTGCAAGGAGGATAATTTCCTTCTTTGTATGCTTTACTCTTAACTGCAATACCACTATTTAATGTAGTAGTTTCATTATTATTAGAATCAGTACCTGAAATTCCTTTTTTTTTCTTCCATTTCTTCCTTTTGCCTCTGCTAAAATCTTAAATCTGCACTATAGCTTGCATGGCATATTCTAATGTTACATCTTCTCTAAGTTGTCTTCTTTGATCTTGAGCTTCCAAAGCATTAAAATGCTTTGCCAGTGTGATAGTTGTGAGGTCTTTGACTTCCACTAATGTAGAAATCTTGGCTTCAAACCTTTCTGGTAAGGTTACTAAAAGCTTCTCAACTACTCTAATATTAGGCATCGTTTCGCCAAGAAGTTTGAGTTTGTTGACTATCTCCAAGAGCCTATCTGAATACTCTTTGGCAGTCCAAGAATCCTTCATTTTTTGTAGCTCAAATTCTCTCCTAAGCTTCAAGATTTGCATGCTCTTTGTTCGAGCATTTCCTTGACAGTCATGCTTGAGATATTTCCAAAACTCAAATGTTGTATCCAAGTTCATAATTCTGATGAATGAAGTTTTTGACACAACTTAATGTAGGCAAGTTTAAACTTTAAACATTTTTTAGGTTCTCTTCTTATAATTCTTTATCTGTTGCAATGTAGGATTTTTAGGTAGTTGGTGAATTTCTAACTCCTCTTCCTGTGCTTCTTATAGATCCTATGCATGTAGATAAGCATTCACTTTCACAGCCCACAATTGATAATTGTCACTAGTGAATATTGGAGGTGGAGCAGGTACAAAGTTGTTTGAGGCCATTTTGTTTCACTCAAGAGATATGAATTGGAAAAGCTTTTTGTCCAGTTTGAACACTCACACTCACTCTAAAAGGTTGGTGTTTGGTTTATACTCACACAATTCACTCTCGTTTTGTAATACAGATCCCTTAAGAAGTCTGCGCTTATACCAAATGTTGGGTATGTTAACGGAAATTAATCAGTAAAGACATTAAAGAGACTGGAAGAATTTATATATCTGTGTTTCATTGAATTCAACTTCTTAAATACATGACTAACAGTAACAGAAACCAAAATAATAGGAAAACATGGACCATAAAAAACTAAAAAAAATCCATAAAAAACTAAAAAAATAGCTACTGACTATAGTAACATTAACTTTAAAACTCAGCTTTTCTGTTGAAAGACCAATTCAACAGCAAAACAAATTGTAATCACGTTCAGTTCTCCTAACACTTGTAGCATTGGGGCAATATTAACAAGCTCCTTTGCAATACAAAAGCCTTATATCAGAAGTGACATCAAACCCATAACCCAAAGCCTAGATTGAGTTGCATGTGGCGGTCAAATCATCTAATTCTGAGGAGGTGGAGCACAAGTTCATCTTCTCCTTGTCCTTTCTTTTGCGTTCATTATGATGAAGAAATTTGTCTTTATATCACTGAAAGTAGTTCCACTTTTTTCATTAAAAGTATCTTCTTTTTTTACTGTATCACTGAGCTCAATGGTGTTTTCGGCTTGTGATTTTAGTTTTGTCCCTCTTGCTCTAACGATGTGTTTGTTCTACTAGTTCTGGTCGATGATCCTGTTCCAATTTGTTGGGGATAAGCACAATATCGGTGTTGACACACATATATATGTTACAATATAACACCAATAAATTAATCACTAAAAGAACTTATTATTAGTAAATCACAGACAAAGATCTATATAAATAAAGTCAAACTATACTTTACAGTTTATCCCCAGATATTGTGCTCTTATAGAGGGCACCAAATTAAAACAATCTTCATTTAGGATGCTAAAACTTGTTCACTTGACATGTCACTAGAACATGAGACTCTACAAAAATACTTTACAAGCATTTCAAATGTGTAGGTCCATCAAAAAGTTTGAATCAAACAAGTTCAATATTATTACAGATACCAAAGAAAATGGTAGTCTACTGACATATAAAGCCAAATTGGATCTTGAGATTGATAAAAAAAAAGTATGTCATGCATGCATGCACATTAGAGCAAGGGAAGCTCCTGAAATCTGGCTTTTATCCAGACTTCCAAATAGATGAAGATTCACTAATGTCCAAATTGATGGATTCTGGCCTGACTGGGTATAGATCGTAGCTGGATATAGTAGAAGAGTCCGTCCCAATTTTATCTGATCCCAAAGTTGAAGGTTGGCTTCCACTGGAGCTTTTGTCCTGCATTTGTTGATAATACCCTCTTAAAGACTTCATTCTCAAGTCATTGGCATAAATGCCAGCATCTGAAGTGATTTCTTGTATTATGCTTCCGCCTTCTAGCAGACTAACAACTTCTGACATTGTGGGCCTCAGTGTAGGAGAAGCATTGGAGCATAAGAGGGCAACTTTTAGCATCCTTTCAGCTTCTTTCTTGTTGAATTTATACTCCAGGTTTGGATCCACTATTTCCATCAAGTTTCCTTTCTGTTGTAACACAATAGCCTGGAGTCCCACAGTGAGAAGGATTAAGTATGGAAGATAGAGGAACTTGAATGCATCTAAAGTTGGTAGCCTTACCCAATCAAGTAGACAAACACATTCATTTTTAGGCCTGTAGCTAGTGTTGCTCCTTCCTGTCACAATTTCTAATGCTACTACTCCAAAACTGTAAACGTCTGCTTTCTCTGTTAAATATCCCCAGAGAGCATACTC
>JANIPN010837500.1:0-10126 GCA_027478595.1 Erythroxylum anguifugum
ATCAAACCTAAGATTTTATAGCAAATAGCAATCCATCAGAATTTGCTTACAAGTAATTGAAAATTAAAATTTTTATCACTAAATATATTTAATAAAAATCTTTCTACATGGTTAATTTAGTTTTTTTCAATGAAATATATTAATTTTCTCACTAAAACTATGTTCGTTAGAGAGAGTTATCTCGCGCTGTTAGACATTTTCTACTTACCTACTTATGTCGGTTTTAGATATTGATATTTTTTTATTGAAAGTCGATCGAGCTTTTCTTGAAAATATGACATGGGTTATTTCAACACCTTATCGCCTGGTACTCAAAACATTGGATGGGGGCATTTTCTCAAACAAAGCATGCAATTAATTAATAGTTAATTTACAAACCGAGTTTTTGGTTTTTGATGTGGATATTAGGTCTTCAACTAGGGGGTGGTAGCTGAACTAAAAGAAGAAGAAGCACATGGCCACGACAAAGCCGTATCAGCATACATGTAAACTCCTCGATGAAAAGTCATAAAAACTAACTCCATACAAGTTGGTTAATTATGACCAAAACCTAACATACGAAAAAGAAAAAGGAAAATCATACTATAACCTTCACATGTTTATAGCCAGAAGTGCACGAAAAGAAATTCAATTCAATGGCTTTGATTAATGTAATGACTAATGACCATCTTTAATTTGAACAGATCAATTTATGTTATAAGGCTTCTAAGACAAAATTACGCTATTCGAAGTTTGGAAAAAAAAAAGTATTAATTTGGAGCAAAACCAAAAAATGCAACCAAGTTATTCTAGCTATATTGCCATTGACTAGTTTTAATTACAAGTCTATTTAATGGTGGAGATAATTTTAGATTACTAAGTAACTAGGAACGGAATTATGAAACTCGAACAATGATTTTAGATTACTAAGTAATTAGGAACGGAATTATGAAACTCGAACACTAGTTATTGATACGTATATATTATTGGACCTTTCTAAACCCTGCATGTTATCGAGATTTTTATTAAATTATTGTTGTACGAAACTCGAACACAACATTGCTCTTTGCTTCATTGAGTCGAATTAAGTAATTAACACTAATTTCATCTCATGTAACTTGAAACAGTTTGTATAAGCAAGGAAAGAAAGGAAGTTGTCGAACTCAAACTCAACTAAAGGTTGTAACCTATAACTTTACAACAAAGATATAGGAAACTCATCATTTGGTATTAGTTAGAACTAATAAAAAATGGTAGGCTGATAGCTGCACATCATGTCATTCTAGGCCAAATTGGCTTAAATCATGTTCGATTCCCCCAAATTCCGGTGTCATGAAAAAGAAAATGGTTTGAGACCCCGGAGTTCCGTGAACCAGCTGCTGACTTTATAGACAAGACTGCTCACTCTTGACTTTGTCTTTTGCCATTTACTTTTCACATTGTTCCAAATTGCTAGTTTCGGAATATTCTCAACCCTATTGTAGCGGGTATTCAGGAACTGTTTATGAGAAATTGGTCTGTTGTTTATCGGCATGTACATCAAGAGAGCAACAGATGTGCTGACTGGCTCGTTACCCAAGCTGAATGTTTTGTTGTTGGTGTAACCTATTTTGAAATTGCACCTATCGAGTGCCAACTTATCCTATTTGAGGATATATCAAGAATCTGTTTCCCCATACTTGTTTTATAATCTGCTCCGGCTGTTTTCCTTTAATAAAAAAAATAATATTGTTAAAGAAAATGTCAAAATTTTAAGATATAGTCGTCCTTGCCTCCTTAGTTGGAGCCTAATCACGTCAATTTTGTTTTCAACGAATGCAAATTCTATGGCCTTATCCGCTTCGTCATCTAATCGTGTTCTCTTCTTAGAGTAAATATTAAATAATGCCATTAGATAGTTGAAGGAATTAAAATTATTATCTTCTATAATATTCAAATTTTACTGAAATATTTATAAGTAATTGTAAATATTTAAGTCAATGTTTTAAAAACCAGACCAACGGTGGTTAACCGGTAAGATAAAAAGTTTATAGATTAAAAGGCTCAACCGATATTAGACCGTTATAAAATCGGCTAAAAATTAAGTAAAATTAAAGAATTTGAAATATGATTGAAATAGATTATTATCTTCTATAATATTCAAAATTTACTTAAATATTCTTACGATTCTCTTAAAAAAACAATTGTAAATATTTAAGTCGATGTTTTAAAAATCAGACCGTAGGTTAAATAAGTGAGACAAGAAGTTTAAGGATTAAAAGATTCAACCGGTATTAGACCATCATAAAATTGGCTAAAAATTAAAGAATTTGAAATATGATTTAAATAAATTATCTTTACCTATTAAAGAATTTGAAGTTTAATTGAAAAAAGATATTTTTAAATAAAAATTAATTGATTTACTTTAATTTATAAATATTTATTAATTTACAAAAATTGACTGATTAATTAATTTTTAAAAACAAGAAAGTAAATCAAATCGAAAAGTTGAAAACAAAACCGAAAACTTAAACAATTAAAACTTTTTACGATTCAACCGGCCAAACTGGTTAGATTTTTTAGTCACGATTTAAGTTGTTTGCACTGGTAGCTAGGTATGCATTATTTTGCAAAACCTCTCTTAAGCCACTCCTCATTCATCCCCCCACCCTTTTCCTCACTTATCTCTATCACTCTCTAATTATGACAACAGCCATTCATGTTGATTGTTGGAGGTGTGTCTCAAGTGAAGACAAACCTCCAACTCACAATTGCAGAAGTATGTAGCAGATGCTACAATGCACTCCCCATTTATTATACCATAAATCATCAAACATCATCACCAATCATACCCTGCAAACTACAGCTAGCCAGTTCACATCATCATCTTACAAAGCACTTGAAACAAAAACCAGAAACACGATATTCATGAACTGTTATATACAATTCGAACCCATTATTTTCACTTTCAGCTTTTTGATTTTTATTCGTCTTACAATTACAAGAGTCTTCATACATGAAACACTTCTTAAACTTTGGAGTGTAAACAACAGAAAAGAAGAAAAAGAATTAGAGGGCTTGACATAAATGTGCACTATCCCAGATTAATCATACCATACATGGATAATTACAATTATCAAGTCTCAAGTCTCCAAAAACCCTGTCATTCTAAGAATAGAATTTCTGACTTGGCTCAAATCTCTTCCCTTTAAAGTCCTACCGTTGCCGGTGCAAACAGAAAACGCCATCTTTCCAGCAATCCGCCGCCCCACAATAACGTGCGGGGGAACCAACTCTCCTCCATCGTACTCATCTTCAGACTCAACCCCATCTGCCAACTGGAAGATCGGGATATTGACCGGCACAGTACTCGACTTCTTTGGCTTCTTTGTTTTCTTGCTCTTCCTGCCGTTATACGACATTCGTGAGCTGGGCGCTAACATATCCATTTCTTGGAGGTTGAAATAGTAGGCGCTGTTGTTGTTGTCCTCGTCGTCTCGATCTTGGTCGGAAAAGATTACCTCGGATTCCTCAAACTCTTGATCAGCCATGTAAAGAACTGCTAATTAAGCAGAAAAAATGGTATTCAATAAATTAATGGTTTTCGGTATTGGCTATCGGGTAACGGAACAGGTTAAGAGAAGGTTAGAGGATGAGAAGGGTTGTGAGATTTATAGGAGAAGAGGAAGAGGAGGATTTGTAAATCGTAGCGAGTACACCATTGATTGTTTGTGATGGCGTCACTATAAAGACATTTGAGTGTGGTCCCAGCTTTCCTCCATCTAACAAGTGTTGTCTAAGTGTTGCTTCTTTGTCTATCTAGCTAAGTACCTATCTATCTCTTACAAGGGTTAATTACTTTGAGTGGTCATTTGGTTCTTAGCATGTAAAAGTTGCGGTGTTGGAGTTTGTTCTCCTTCTTCCCCCTTTGTTTGTGTGTTGGTGTGGTTTATTAGTCGCCTGCCTGGTAACCAGCTCCTTTCCTTGGGGCTTACGGCTCTTTTGTTCCTGTAGCTTGTCTAGCTTATATTTTGACTTGGAAAATTTGGACACTTGCGATTTTGGTTGAGTTTGGCATTTCACATAGCTTTCTTGAGATAAATGTGTTTCATGCATTTGTAGCTTTTGAAACTTGTTTAACTTCAGGAATCTGGTTGACTTCGAGATTTAGCATATCATTATTGGGATGAATGAAGAAAATTAGGAAGATTGTGTTATAATTTCAATATGGAACCATTTTAAAGATAATTTTTCTAATTATTGTATCCAATGCTTTAAAAAAGTTTAATTAAAAAAGGAGATTTTTAAATATAAATTAATTTATTAATTTACAAGAATTGATTGATTAATTAATAAATTGATCCGTTTTTAACAACAAGAGTTATTAAATTAAATCAAACTAAACCCAAGGGATGTGGTTGAGTGGAAGGGACTCATCCATTCTTAACCAAAGGTCAGGGGTTCGATCCTTGACTTTGTGTATAAAGCAGCCTTAAATCCTTAGGCCAGTTGTCTCACCTTATGAGGTGCCTACAAACCAGCAAAGGGATTAGTCACTGGATCCGCCGGTAGATACTCTAGTGGACCCAAAAAAAATTAAATCAAATTAGAAAGTTAAAATCTTTACCTAAAAATTAGACAGTCCAAAATTTTTAAAGTCAAAACAGATATTGAACAAGTTGAATTTTTTAATCAATAATTTTATCTGATTCATTTGGATTTAATTGAATCTTGAGATGATAGCAATGTTTATCCTTTTAATGATTTTTTAATCTGGACCTACACATCATTTTCTCAAATTTTCAGGTCGTTTATTAACCAAGTCTTTTTTTTAATGCTTTCAAGTTGATCGTTAGCATTGGTAGGTAAGAACTGAATATGAAAATAATTAAATTATCTTGGGGACAAGATTGACTTTTTAATTAACTGCTTAAACCTGATTAGAATGTTCATCATTAGCAATCGATGAAGACATGATTCACACACATGGCGGTTCATGAGGCGTTGCCCACTTCTAATTGGTTTAGCTCTTGAACTAGGAGGCTAGCTAATAAGTGCATTGTTAGCTAACAAATCTTGAGTTTCAACTGTTTAGTAGTTAGCTAATAAATGCATTGTTAAAAATAGACCAAAAGTGAAACGCGTAAGATAAGAAGTTTAAGTTTTAAAAGATTCAACTGATATTGGATTGTCATAAAACTAACTAAAAATTGAATAAATTTAAAAAATTTTAAAGTATGATTGAAACAAGTTGTCCTTACCTATTATAAAATTTAAAATTTAATTGAAAAAAGAGATAGTTAAATAAAAATTTACATATTTATTTATTTTAGTTCATAAAAATTTATTTATTTACAAAGGAAAAATTACGTTCATTAACGACCCTTTTTCTTAATGACGATTTTATTATAGCTAAATAATCCTTCAGCCATTGAATATATCATGACATATTCACATAAACAAGAAAAAGAAATTATTATAATATTTAATTTCTAATATTTTTAATTGTTTTTTAAAAATTCAAAATTGCTTGAGTGAAATGAGACTTGTATTATTTTAAATTAGATTTAAATAATTAGTGTGTGCTTTAGATAAAGTTTCATACAATTGATAAAATAAGTATAGTCACTTATTCCAAAAATAACAACATAAGTTGCTTTTCTATTAATTGCTTTCAATTAATGGTTTTATTAATGTTTTAAAAACTGAAGCAGAAGTTAAACTAACAAGACAAGAAATTTAAAGTTTAAAAGGTTCGATTAAAATTAGACCTTTATAAAACCAATAAAAGATAAAATAAATTTAAATAAATTTAAAATTTAATTAAAAGAGAGATTGTTAAATAAAAATTAATTAATTAATTTTAGTTTATAAAATTTTATTAATTTATAAATATTAATCAAATAAAAAATTGAATAAATAAAATAAACTGAATAAAAAATAAAAATTAAATCAAAATTGTGGACGATTTAAACGAAATTGGACCAGGTTAACAACAGGGGTCCCACTCGTACGTAAATGTAATTATTTGTGTCAATTTTACTATTACAACTCTTATTTTACGTAAATGTGTGAATGAGATAAATGGAACAGTATTAAAAAAGTAAAACTAGTATAAATAATCAGGTCTCACCCACACGTAATTTAGAACTCATTGGGAAAATGGGTTGCTTTGTAGCAACAATGAAGCTATTGAAAGCTGTAAGATTCTCCCAATGATTGGGGTGTAGTGTAGGTGTTCCCAAAGAAGGAAGTGAAAATTGCTTCTCCTCAAAGCTATCAACAGTTAAATACCTAAAATTATTGTTAAAAAATAAAAAACCAGCTCAGTTGGCCGCGTCCGGCGGCTCATGCTCCGCTTCGGTGGGGTTGGCGGTGGTGGGACGATGAAGCGCTAATCATGGGTGATAAAAGAAGAAAGGCAAGCCACGTGGTGGATGACGTCACGATGTTCACACAGAATCTCCAATTAATTCATTGCCTGGTGGTGCCACGTAGCACCATTTGCTTTAATGTTGTAGGTCCTGCTCCTAACGGTTTCTTGTTAGTTTTAAAGTTATGTGAACATGACATGCTGTACTATTATTAGAAGTAAACAATCAATTGGGGAGGCTACTTATGTTGGCTAATTTGTTGCTTATATAGATAATTCCACAATTAGGCATTGTCATTAAGATGATAACAGGGATGATAAATGTAGCCCGGTCTGTTCTGCCCAACCCGGCTTAACCTAATTTTAGCTAGGTTGATCGGGCTATATGTAAAATTGCTTGGTCTCAACCCGAGTTTAGCTTATGGCTCGACTAAAAGGTATAAAACGAAATTATTTTTTATTTTTAAAAAAACCTAAGTCATTGGTAATTTTTTATTATTATTCTTATTATATTATTTTTTTTGTGACAACAATTATTAAAAATTTAAACGACTATTTTCTTTTTTTTAATGCATATTATATTATTTTATTTTATAAAATGGAAAGCATAAATGATCATTCACGTAAACAAAGAAGGGATTTTATTTATCAATGCACCGGATCCTAATTTGAAAACTTTCTAACTAATATTTTTAGCCTCTTGAAGATATAATTAAGAAGAATGAATGAATGTAGTTAATATCAATTTTTAAAAATCATACTGGAAGTTAAATTGGTAAGAGAAGAAGCTTAAGATTTAAAAGGTTTAATCGGTATTAAACCTTTATAAAACTGATTAAAAATTGAATAAAAATAAAAATTTTAAAATATGATTAAAAGAGATTGTCCTTACTTGTCAAAAATTTTTAAGTTTAACTAAAAATGTTTAAATAAAAATTATTTGATTTATTTGGACTTATTAATTTAATAAAAATTGATCAATTAATTAATAAATTGATGAATTTTTAACAACAATAAATATTATAGTAAATCAAATAGGAAAGTTAAAAATCGAATCGAAAAGTTGAACGGATCAAGGTTTTTATACTTAAACCGAGCAAATCGATTAAGTTTTTTAATCATTGGTTAATATTATAAAAATTGACCCAAAGAAAAGCTTTTATCTTGGTGAGATTATTGTTATATATATATTTTTTTTTGTGGGTTGTTGTTATATGTTTTCTTTAGTATTTTGCAATGGTTAAAAAATTTAACCGGTTTGGTCGGTTCAATCGTAAAAAATTTGCATTGTCTAATTTTTTAGTTTGATTTTCAACTTTTCAGTTCAATTTATTTTAAAAATTCTTGTTATTAAAAATGGATTAATTTTAATTAATCGGTCAATTTTTATAAATTAATAATTTTTTATAAACTAAACTAAATAAATAATTTTTTATTTAACAATCTCCTTTTTAATTAAACTTTAAAATTTTTATAATAAAAATAATTTTTTTGATTATATTTTAAATTTTTTAATTATTAGACAACATTTTGTTTCATGATAAAAATCTTCATCTTCATTAATCATTAAGAATTGGACCGACCGAAGGGCATATCAGTGCGAGCGTGTACTTCCCTTATTTGTCGCTTATCTGACATCTTCCACTTTCCACGACAATGACTCCCCAAAGAGTTGTGATTGAATAGGTCACCTTTCTTGTAGTTTTCTACTTGCATGTTCAACGCGACTGCCTGTATAAACAATGATGATTGGGACACTGACCTCAATCTCATCCACTCTCCTGACAATTACTCATCATATACAAGAATAAGACATCCATCGAAAGACATGAAAATAGGAGCAAGAGTCTCTTGTTTGAAAAGGTTGAGCCCAACTCTGAGGACCTCCAATTGCAGGCTCGATTATCGCTGGAGTATTGAATCACGGTCTGATTCTGAGCAGCTCCTTAATAGGGCGGTCTATTTCTTCCGTCGCTGATAGTCGAACCTAAGACCTTGTTTCAACTGATCCTGTTAATTTACCACTCAGACAACCCGTGCGGGCAGGAGAAAGAGTCTCTTCTCCTTCCACAAGGGAGCTTGACGTACATGTACTCTTCTAAAACATAAGTACTGAACATGAACACTTCCTGACCAGAGTTTGCTCGCATGTACCATCACCAGATGTCCATCATTTAGACCAAAAGCTTGCAATAATGACTTCATTCTCATCTCCAATTCCTGTGGTTCAATCATCGTTCGTCAAAATCTTTTGTGTCACGTAACAGATTCTTTGAGCTATTTAGGATAACAACAACAACATTTAATGAAATTAAAGTAAGTTATTCAAAGTTATAAACCTGAAATATATTTATTTGTTTTTTAAATAATATTTTTAGGATAAATTATACCAAATATCTTGATTTTTAAAATTTCTTACCAAAAATATCTTCATTTCATTTTAAACATTGAATAGCATTACTTCTGAGAGGTCCATACATTTGTGTCTCAAAATTGACAGTATGAAAATATCTATAGTTGATTATTGCGATAAGATTATAAAATATATTAGCATACTTTGCTGTTGAGTTAAATAAATGTACCCTTAATCCTTCGATTTGTTATAACATAGCCTTTCATAATTAGTTTAATCATCAATATTTGTTAATGGATCCATCTGGTTTTAGTTTAGTTCTATATACTCACTTCACCACAACCACTTCTTGATCTAAAGATATCAAACCAGTTTCTAAGTTCTATTTCCATTACTAACATGTTCTTCCTCCCACTAACTCTATTACATTGAGGATTGTGAGGAATAATGAGTTGTTTGATTTCTTCTGGCTCCAAGAACTTCCTAAATTTTATGAAGGTAATTCAACTCTATTGTCTGTTATGGGGAGCTTGTTTGAATAGTTAGTTTGCTTCTTTACTAAACTTTCGAACTACTTAAGCTCTAATAAATCTCTAACTTTTGAATTGAAAGAAGAAACTTAATAATAGTTTACAAATGATACATTAACTAAGAATTTCAAACATGAAATTGTAGAAACAACTTATATTCATCTTTCTTTAACCTACAACTAAGCACCATTATTCATTTGAAAGTATAGGTTTTACGAAGACTTTTGAATATCTTCTATTGTTGGTCATATAAGTGAACATCCTTTATCAACAAATTAATTGAGCATCAATTGTTGACACTGAATTTTTCATTAGATTAAAGAGCTTCACATTTTTGAAAACAACCTCTCAACTAGCTAAGCATAAAGTTGCATATTACGGGATTTCTCAAGATCTCGCATGTCAGTGAAATTTTTATTGGTTGTTGTTGTTATTGTAACTTCTTGTCATAGTGTACTTTTACCTTAACTATTTTTTTTTTAACTTTTACATACATTCTTGACACATCTAAGTTAATTATAAGCCTTACATTTCATAACAGGCCTCCACCAATAATAGTTTTTACTTTAGTCCTTTTTTTGCAATATAAACATAATGTGAACTTTCCTTTCTTCTCCCTACTTGTAAAGCCATCATTATAACATTTTCTAAGCCCAAGCTAACTTTATTGAGCTCGTAGAATGTAACACCTAAATACCCTCTGGGAGGATACATGGATGCCACCCAAGACAGAACAAACAAAACCAAACATCACACTGATATTTATTTTAGTTAGTAACTCAACCCCACACATATATTACAGATCATAAATCTCAGAACAGAAATCCAAAGAATATTTACAGGCTCAAATAAACTAAACAAAATACATATTCGAGCGACACAAAACTCAGACTCCTTTGGCCACTGCGGTTG